>JBBPLX010000330.1:0-28239 GCA_038090015.1 Leccinellum albellum | reverse complement strand
GGGGCTGGAGGGAAGAGCACTTGGCAAACGTAAAACCATCAGTTTGCGTAAAGAGGGTAAATAATAATGTTTCTTGGTTTTTTTTAATAAAAACATGCATGTAGGCAAAGTTAACCTCTGCAGTGCAACCACACAACGTGAATGGTTCCCGCGGCGAGATCGAAGCTATTTTCTTGGATGATCGCGAAGAAGCTCTGTCAAACACAGATTCAATTGTTATCCTCAGATTTCTACCGGCATACATTCTCATCAAAACACAAAACACGAAGACATTACCTGGTCTTGACAACGCTGTGATTCCACTCACTCCACTTCAACGAACCTTCACCATACCGGATGGAAATGGAGTCAAAACTATTACAAGAAGACAGTTTCCATTCACTGCATCGTATGCCTTCACAGACTATCATTCACAAGGCCAAACAATCAGCAATGTGATTATAGATATTGCATCGCCTCTATCCGGAAGAATTACTCCTTTTAACATATATGTCGCATTGTCTCGATGTCGAGGCAGGAGTAGCATTCGACTGCTCAGAGATTTCAATGAGAAACTTCAAACTGCTGACGTCGCATCCTTGCGAGTTCCTGTGGCTGGAAGACGAACGATTGTTAATACTTGATAAAACCACAGACACGAGGTTGAATGGTAGTGAAGATACATTGTCGCAGCATCGGTTTACATGATATTATGATACTTCATCGATATTCAGCGTTTCCATATTTCCATATTTCCATTTCAGCCACATTCGAGTCTTATATAATCGTTTTCCACGGTTGCAAATTTACATTCCTTCAGCCACAATTGTCAGGTTGTAGTGACCTTATAAACAAGGTAATAAGGCATTATACAGTTTATACAAATGGGATACCATATAAGGGGTTTATAAGATAACTGAACTTTTCGTGATGATGTTCTCCCCAGAATTTACTCCCCTCGTCCACGCCTTTAAGTCACCCGCCCGCCTTCTCCGATGACTCCTCGTCCTCACCCTCCACACCGGTGTGCCCTCCGCTGCTACCCTAGCAGCCATGCCCGTGCCTCCCTCTCACTCCGCCCTGCGCAACAAAAATTCCGATCATATCTCCCACCCACGCAACGTGTTTATGCTCTTCCGTTCCGCCTTCGCCGCTGCCCACAAGATCACGTCTAACATCGAACACGATAACCGCCACCGGGAAGCAGGTCTGGCGCGACAGGGCCGCACACGACGCGCGCTATCCCAGCTACCATTCAGCCCCGTCTGCATCCCATCAAGCGCAACCTGCGCAGGAATGGAACGGGGGACATCAAGCGGTATGAGACCCTCGCTGGGCTCGTCATGTCAGGCAAGTATGAGTTCGAGCTGGAGAGCGCCATCCAGAAGTTTGACGAGGAGTAGAAGGAGACCATTGTGGCGCCGGAGTTCGCTGGCGAACCCAAGAGATGCTTCTATTAGGCGTTCAAGGACGCGACGGAGGTGTCTGCGGACGTTCCCCTGTCTCAGTCCATTGTTGCCGTCGACCAAAACGGCGTCGTATGAGCAGGGCGTGTTGCCTCAGGTAAGTTCGCTGGAACAATGTGATGCTTAGATCGATCGTGACCGTTTTCTGCAGTGCGTTGCAAATGCGCAGTCACAACCACAGCTCGACCCGTTCTACACTGGTGTTTGAGGACTTGTTCGCGTCTCCGTCTTATCAATATCAACCAGACGCACCAGTGGCATGCCTTGCCCGTGATCCATGCCTTCCCCAGATCGACACGCCGTGGACTTTATGCAGAACAATCATGTCGAACTAGCACACCCGACGACCTATGCACCAGCGCGATGCATGCGCTCGACCCCTTCTGGGGAGGTAACTCCGCCTACACTAATACTGATGACGGTGATGTGCTGCAGTGCAGGATTTTCTGACTCTGCCAACAGCTTCGAGAACAGTGCACGTTCCCGAGCGTATATCACTTCCCCAGCGAGAATCCCCATACCTGGTGGCACGGCGAACGCGTCCAAGTTTCCTCCTCCCCTTGGACCTGGTCCGTGAACGCGAGACAGTGTTGGTGTACATCAAGAACGCAAACGGGTTCTTCGAGGTCACGGACGCAGGGTCGACGCGCGAGTAGACCCCGAGGGTCCGCACAATGCCTGCAATTTGGTTCGCGACGACATAAGGGAGAAGCTTGATCCAGATCGCGAGGCTCCTGTCCGCCCGGAATCGCTCATCGAGCACGTCGAGGAGTGGGCCAAGGGGTGCGGCAAGGTCGGGGGTCGTACGACGCTGGGGGGTAGGTGAGGATGTTGGGACAGCTAGCGTTGAGTTCCATGGGGATGCGGGCGGACCAGCTGGGCTAGGCGGTGCGGAGGCCTTGGATGGCATCGAGCATCAGAGAGAGGTCGGCCGCCGGGTCAGAAGAGAGGATACTGATGATGAAAGGTTTGGAGGAGCTGGGAATGCGGGTGCGGAGGTTGCGAAGCCATCCGAGGTAAACATGGAGGGGGTAAGGGGAGTAGCCGTAAGAGTTTAGGGAGGAGAGGCCGTTGTTGAAGAAGGTGACCTTGATGATCGAGGGAGTCAGTGGGTCGGTTGAAGGAGGTGTGGGGTGGTCACCGTATGAGAGGCATCTTCGTCGAAGCCTACGAGGGTGGCAGTCCGGGTAGTGACTGCGTCGGTATAAGGACAGTCGAGCAGGGCTGCGAGCTGGTGCTGTCCGAGGCCCACGGACATACTGTGTTGACGAAAGAAGGGGAGACGCTGATGCCGCGTATTGTCGACCATGAATAGTAGTTGTCGGAATGATAGCTAGTACCTTACTATGCACTGGGATGGCAATCCTGTCAGTGGCGACCTCAGATTGACCTCAGAAAAGGTGTAGTCTGAAGCGCTGACCAGTTCAGATAGGTTTCTTGTCAAATTTTGTCAACGGTCATATACAGATCTATTAGTCACGTACTGCAGCTTTCGAACACCATCATTGACCATACTTGGGTCCAATTCAAAATCCAATAAATCTAAGTATGGACGGACTGCTAATGACAGTGAATTTTAGAGATAAGTCATCCCCAGCCTTCAAGGGGTCTGGAAGAAGCCGGCTCGGACCGGACCGCAGACTCTTTTTTTGGAACACGACGAATGTGTTCTCCGAATCCTCCCGCTGTCCAATGGGACCTGCGGGAATCGGGCGTCGGAAGTAGATGGGGATCGATTGGCATTCAACGCGCTGGCTTCGAGCTTCTCCCTCGTCCTCACGGTGACCACCAAGTACTGTTTTAACTCTACGTTCTATTCTTTAGCTCCACGTCCACAATGGCGACAGTAAACGCAGGCGATTTCGAGAACATCCGAGAGAAATTTGGCCGCTTCAGGATCCTTATCATTGGGCGGGCGAATGCCGGCAAGACGACTATTCTCCGCACGATCTGTAACTCTACCGAAAATCCGGCGATCTATGATGGAGAGGGAAACGAGGTGCGGAACTCGTTCGATATCTATCGATGAATTGTGTACGAATCCGCGCGAGTAGATCAATTTGAACGAAGTCGAGGGAACGAGGGGGGTGCGTAGTATCGCTGGACATTGGACCTAGATATGCGGTGTGTTCTGATCAATACATGTTATTAGCGCGGAATGCACAACATCGAGAACGAATTGATCTTCCGGAGCAACGACAAATTCGTCTTCCATGATTCGCGAGGCTTCGAAGCCGGTTCTGAAGAGGAATTTCAACGACTAAAGGAGTTCATTGCTGATCGTGCGAAGACAACTTTTCTCAAGAAACGCATTCATGCCATCTGGTATTTTTTTCTCAGGCAGCGTGGGATATAGTCATTAATTACTAGCGATTGCTTTGTACAGGTACTGTATTCCAATGGATAAACTTGAACGGGCAATCCAACGTTGCGAGGAAAGGTTTTTTGATGAATGTGATACCGGAAGTAGTATGTTTAATTTCACCAAAGGTCTGCTTTACTAGTTCGGTGACAGCCTGTCTAGTCCCTGTTATTGTGTTGTTCACCAAATATGATGCCCTGGTGGCTAAAGCCATGGGTGAACTAGCTGGTGCTGATCGAAAGCTGCCACGGGAGGAAAAGATAGTGAAGACACAGTCACTTATTGATGAAATTTTTGACAAGGCTGCTATATGGGGCCGTCTCTCTGAACTGAAGCATGCACCCAAGCACAGTGTTCGGATTGGAGGTATTTATTATTTTATTTTATAATGTTGATAGAATTTAAATGCATGGGACTCGGAGGGATGAACAACTCTAATGAGGGGTGTAATATCCTGTTAGAGAATACAGCAGGGGCTCTGAATGAGGAAGCTTTGCAAATCCTATTTGTTACTGCCCAGGAATCAAACATAACACTATGTATCAGATATGCACTTAAAGAGTAAGTGACTAGAAATTAAATATTATTCATAGGCTAATACCTTAATATGAGCAAAGTGTTCTATCACATATAGACATACTACATGATTCTGCACTTCCTATACATAGTATGAAGAAGATAGACCCCAAAAAGATTGCAAGATGGTTTCCACACTTTTGGGTAAGATAGCCTGGATACAATCAACTGTTATAAAAACTAATTATATCCATATTACTCTGGAAATTATAGGTAGTAAGTTGTTCATTGTTATGGAGAGAAAAATGACAATGATTTATTGCATGTTATTTATTCTTCTTTTGGAAATGACAGCCAGTGAGTTGTGGATTGTGGAATAATCCAGACTGGTGATGCTAATGATGATGCATGTCCATTGATCCTTTATTCTGCTCTGGAAATGACAGATTGTGAGTTGTAGATTGTGGAATAATTGAGAGTGGTGATGCTAATGATCCATGTCCATTCATCCTTCATTCTGCTCTGGGAATAACAGGATGTGAATTTTGAATTGTGGAATAATTGAAAGTGATAATGCTAATGATGCATGTTCATTCATCCTTCATTCTGCTCTGGAAATGACAGAGAGTGAGTTGTGGATTTTGGAATAATTGAGAGTGGTGATGCTGATGAGCATTCATCCTTCATTCTGCTCTGGAAATGACAGTATGTGAGTTTTGGATTGTAGAATAATCCAGAGTGGTAATGCTAATGATGTATGTCCATTCATTCTTCATTCTGCTCTGGAAATGATAGCAAGTGAGTTGTGGATTTTGGAATAATTGAGAGTAGTGATGCTGATGAGCATGTCCATTCATCCTTCATTCTGCTCTGCAAATGATAATATGTAAGTTGTGGATTATGGAATAATCCAGAGTGGTAATGCTGATGATGCATGTCCATTCATCCTTCATTCTGCTCTGCAAATGATAGGAAGTAAGTCGTAGATTGTGGAATAATCCAGAGTGATGATGCTAATGATGCATGTCCATTCATCCTCTATTCTGCCCTGGAAATGACAGATTGTGAGCTGTGGATTGTGGAATAATTGAGAGTGGTGATGCTAATGATGCATGTCCATTCATCCTCTATTCTGCTCTGAAAATGACAGTATGTGAGATGTGGATTGTGGAATAATTGAGAATGGTAATGCTGATGATATATGTTAATTCATCCTTTATTCTGCTTTGGAAATGACAGGGAGTGAGTTGTGGATTGTAGAATAATTGAGAGTGGTGATGCTGATGATCCATGTCCATTCACCCTTCATTCTTATCTGGAAATGACAGATTGTGAGTTATGAATTGTGAAGTAATTGAAGTGGTGATGCTGATGATCCATGTCCATTCACCCTTCATTCTACTCTGGGAATGATAGGATGTGAGTTGTGGATTGTGGAATAATTGAGAGTGGTAGTGCTAATGATGCATGTCCACTATCCTTCATTCTGCTCTGGAAATGACAGGATGTGAGTTATGGATTATGAAATAATTGAGAGTGGTAATGCTAATAATGCATGCCCATTATCCTTCATTCTGCTCTGGAATGATAGGATGTGAGTTATGGATTATGGAATAATTGAGAGTTGTGATGCTGATAATGCATGTCCATTGATCCTTCATTCTGCTCTGGAAATGACAGAATGTGAGTTATGAATTGTGAAATAATTGAGAGCATTGATGTGGATAATGCATGTCCATTCATCCTTCATTCTGTTCTGGAAATGACAGTTAGTGAGTTGTGGATTGTGGAATAATTGAGAGTGGTGATGCTGATGATGCATGTCCATTTATCCCTCATTCTGCTCTGAAAATGACAGTCAGTGAGTTTAATTAGTTGTGGATTGGGAATAATTAAGCATGGTGATGCTGATGATGCATGTCCATCTATCCTTCATTCTGCTCTGGAAATTACAGATTGCAAGTTGTGGTTTTTGTAATAATTTAGGGTAGTGATGCTAATGGTGCATGTCCATTCATCCTTCATTCTGTTCTGGAAATGACAGATTGTGAGTTGTGAATTGTGAATTGTGGAATAATTGAGAGTGGTGATGCTGATGATACATGTCCATTCATCCTTCAATCTGCTCTGGAAATGGTAGGCAGTGAGTTGTGGATTGTGGAATAATTAACAGTGGTGATACTGATGAGCATGTCCATTCATCCTTCATTCTGCTCTGGAAATGACAGATTGTAAGTTGTGGATTATGGGATAATCCAGAGTTATGATGCATGTCCATTTATTCTTCATACTGCTCTGAAAATGATGGCAGTTTGTGAGTTGTGGATTGTGGAATAATTGAGAGTGGTGATGCTGATGATGCATGTCCATTCATCCTTCATTCTGCCCTGGAAATGACAGAATGTGAGTTGTAGATTGTGGAATAATTGAGAGTGGTGATGCTAATGCTCCATGTCCATTCACCCTTCATTCTACTTTGTAAATGATAGGGAGTGAGTGGTAAATTGTGGAATAATTGAGAGTGGTGATATTGATGATGCATATTCATTTATATCCTTCATTCTGCCCTGGAAATGACAGATCAGAGTGAGTTGTGGATTGTGGAACAATTCAGAGTAGTGGTGATGTTGATAATGCATGTCCATTCATCCTCCATTCTGCTCTGGAATGACAGGGAGTGAGTTGTGGATGTGGAATAATTGAGAGTGGTGATGCTGATGATGTATGTCTGTTTATCATTCATTCTGGGAAATGATAGCAAGTGAGTGGTGGATTGTGGAATAATTCAGAGTGGTGATGTTGATAATGCATGTCCATTCATCCTCCATTCTGCTCTGGAATGATAGGGAGTGAGTTGTGGATTTTGGAATAATTAAGAGTGGTGATGTTGATAATGCATGTCCATTCATCCTCCATTCTGCTCTGGAATGATAGGGAGTGAGTTGTGGATTTTGGAATAATTAAGAGTGGTGATGCTGATGATGCATGTCTATTTATCCTTCATTCTGCTCTGGATATAATAGAGTGTGGGTTTTGGATTGTGGAATAATTGAGAGTGGTGATGCTAATGAGCATGTCCATTCATCCTTTATTCCACCCTGGAAATGATAGCAAGTGAGTTATGGATTGTGGAATAGTCTGGAGTGATGGTGTTAATGATGCATGTCCATTTATTCTTCATTCTGCTCTGGAAATGACAGTATGTGAGTCATATGTTGCGGAATAATCAAGAGTGGTGATGCTGATGATGCACATTCATTCACTCTTCATTTTGTTATGGAAATGACAGTATGTGAGTTATGGGGTGTGGAACATTCAGAGTGGTGATGCTGATGATGCATATCCATTCATCCTTTATTCTGTTCTGGAAATGTCAGGGAGTGAGTTGTGGATTATGGAATAATTGAGAATAGTGATGCTGATGATGCATGTCCATTCACCCTTCATTCTGCTCTGGAAATAATAGGGGGTGAGTTGTGGATTGTGGAATAATTGAAAGCAGTAATGCTAATAATGCATGTCCATATTCATGCATTGTTTATTCTGTCCTGGAAATGACAGAATGTGAGTTGTGGATTGTGGGATAATTGAGGGTGGTGATGCTGATGATGCATGTCCACTCATCCTTCATTCTGCTCTGGAAATAACAGGATGTGAGTCATGTATTTTGTATGGTTCAAATATTTATAATATTGACAACTTTATCACATTGATTCTCATTTAATTGTGGAAATAACAGGGTGTGAGTTATACATTCTGAAATATTTCTCATAATTTCAATTTAATACCTTCTTTCTTTTGGTTTGTCTTTCCATATATAGTTGGTATGTCTTATTTTACATTATGAGTTTTTACTATATTCTCATTATATTATACATCACTTTTTCTGTTGTTATATCTCATTTATTGAAGATTGTGAGTTATTCCATGCTTTTCATTTGACACTCACAATAATCTTGTCCATAGGAGGTATATATATTGAAATTTGGTTATATTGATATATTAATGACCATAATTTTTATTCTTTGCATAGGAGGTAAGCAGCATATTGTTTGTTTATGATTCTTTTACAGATTACTTCATATTTCAAAGACTGTAAGTTGTTACATATGATTTTTGACACTATAATTTAATATCTACATACAATATTGTTTTATCATTTATAGGATGTAAGCTTTTATTCCTATTGTGGCATATTATTGGCCTCTGGTCCATATTTAATTAAATTGTATCTTTTTTCATTTTTATGGATTTTAGTCTGTAAGTATTCCTTGTATTCACAAATTGTTTATCTTATTTTCATTCTTAGGCAGTAAATCTTTGTTCATTATTTCATTATTGTGAATTTGTGATTCATATCTTTCAATCTAACATCAGATTATTCAAAATCATACAGTATGTGAACTCATTTTCTTATCTCATTTGATTTTAACATCTTCAATTCTTAGTCTCAAATTTCTGTATCACAATCTATCATTTTGTTACCAAATCAACTTGTAAATTTATCATCAACTTCATTCCATATTGATATTGATTGAAACTCATAGATCAATTTTGGTACATGGCAGCAGATTCTTCAGACTTATATTGGTATATTTTTTCTCTTCATCAGTTTTTTTAACAACTGAGTAAAGTTCAATGCACTAATTTATTACTTATAGATATGTTGCTTATTCTAGAGCATTCCTTCTATCTTTTCCATGAAAAGGTTTTCAAACCAGTTCTATCTGCTACTAAAAAGTATAAGGCATCAAACATTCCTAAGCAAGTGAGATTAGCTATGAAAGATGTTTTTAAGCAGTATAAAAAAGCATCTAAGGAAGAGATGGTGGAGATACTCTTGAATGTTATTCTTCAAAATCAAATGACTATGACTCAGAGTATGTCAAGTACTATATCTTTATACTGAATGTCTTAACCACTCATTTTTAGCAATTCCATAAAGTCATCTTTCTATGAAAGTCTGTATATCAAGCAGTCATGGACCCATGGTTTCTTGAAAGAAATAGAGTGGATCACACTGGCAAGTGAGCAAGAAAAAAGGCATACAACACAGAATCCATACAATGTATCCTATTCTGATAAATCCAAATACATATACTGGCATGAACCATCAATGAATTTCATTTGCCTGAGAGTTAAAAATACTCACATGGATAATCTTTATCATTTACCAGATCAATAGTTCTAGGACCATGTCATCAGCCTAATGGAACATTGCACTTTTACACATACTTCTTTAATAGGTAAGGAATCACAAGAAGAAGTTGGTTTTCTGTTCAGAAAGGTAGGGAGATATTCAATAATAATTCATTTGGGTGGTGGCTAGCTAAGGGGTGTCTAATTAGTAGACATGACATCACCCATCACTGTCGCATCTAATACCAGCCATTACAAGTTGGGAGCATTAGGTGCCTCTATATGAATATCGAACATGATACACTTATGAAATCTTCTGTTCCGCCGTAAACCTGGTAAACTAGGGAAGTATATGGGTTTGAATCTGAGGTTTACGATACAATTATGGCTACTTGAGTAATTGCTCTCGCTCCAACACGGACTGCTCCAGCTTGATGAGTATAGTGGTGCGGGACGGGTACTGCTGGGTAGGGGTGCTGTGGGCAGTCACCCTGGCGGGCTGTAGGGGATGAGAGGAGCGCACGTGAAAAGAGAAGGATGCTTACGAGACCGAGACCATCGAGGACGGCTTCGACGATGCCCGCGGTAAATGAGGAGCAGCTGAGGGTGGAGAGATCCCTCGGGACGGATATGTGGCGTTCTAGGAGAGGATCGTTGTCGATGATCATGTCTGTGCGGGACGTTAGAGGGCGGCAAAGGCGAGGGAGACAGACGCGCATTCGTCTTGGTTCTCGACGCTCTTCTCGATCGCGTCGGCGGGTCTGCCAAAGACGGCGCGCCATACCTGAGTGTGGATGGACATGAGGGCAGGGAGGAAGCGGATCTCGCGCTTGGGTGTCTTTGAGGAGGATTCTGAGCGCCAGACCATGAGCTCGAGGACGCGTGTACCGACGCGGTATCCAAGGGTGTTGAGCCTGCGCTCGAGGTCGTTTATGCCGCCGACGCGCTTCTGGGTGTACTGGACGACTTCGGAGAAGAGAAAGGCAAATGCAGAGGCGGATGTCTCTGCTGTGCGTGACTTGTTGAGGTGGCGATCATAAATGTTTGGGCGGTTAGCGGGCCTGTTTGGAGCGAGCGTCGTAGCGATGGAAGGTGCTGATGATAGTGAGAAACGGGGTGAGGAGGAGGACGTGGGTGAGAGATGTTCTGTGGATGAGAGTGAAGAGGCGGAGAGTACTGAAAATCTGGACGCGGCGGTCATGATAGAGCGTGCAATTGACTTCCATGTCCTCACCGAGTCAGAGTATCTCCCCAGCGCATCTTCAACAGCACATTTACTCTTCTCTCGTACACGCTCGCACTCCAGACGTCGTCCTCAACGTCAAAGCAGCTTCGAACTGGATTGCAAGATACAAACTACACAGAATTGTACTCATCCAATCCGTACGTCTTCAAGCTTCTTACTCTTGCCCCACTCACATCCATATCCACCCAGGGATTCTTTAGCTCTCTCTTCACTTCCGGGTTTATCGAGTCTACCGGCTCGCCTGGCATCCAGCACGTCGATATCGCATTCGATGACCCTAACATAACACGCCCAGGTGCGCCCTTTCTCCTTGGTATCTGCTTCATTCATCGTCTCATCCGTCGATAGCATTCGAGTACGTCCATCTTTCTCTCTCCTTGCCTCACACTTATTTCGTCTAGGATATGTATCGCACGACTCTACGGCGGTGGTCCTCCTCTCCACGTCCCCCCAGAGCTTATTCCAACCACCCTTCATCCTCTCACCCCTTCCTTCCCTGGCCCCCCACCGCCTTCAGAGATACCACATGCATATCACCCTGCGACTCCTTCCTTCCTTCTCTCCCTCCTTGCAACCTCCGTCTACCTCTCCATCCCATCTCTCGCTTCGCAGGCCCTCTCATATATCATCAGCACCGTCGGTCCTTACACTGTAGTGCAGTACCTCCAATTCGCAACAGGCTCTCCCGTAGACTTTCCTACAGAACAGGGCCCTGACGCAGCCGTTGGCCTCGAACACATCGCAGATATCCTCGAACCCTCCTCACCTCCCTCATTGGACTCTCACGATCTCCTTGCTGACAAACTACATGATCTCGACGTACAAAAGGAGGACCCAGCCGAATGCGACTCGGAATCCGATCCTTCCCAACGCATCAGATTCTCTCCCACCTATACTTATGGCGCACTCTCGGACAAGATAGGTGAGGCCGCCGCGTGTTGGCTCTCGAGGTGGGCACCAGATATGCTCGCACACGAGGAAAGAGCACCCCGCATGACAGACTTGCCCCTGGCACCGGTCCCAGCACAGCCCACGGCCAGTCGTCGCCGCGCAGACACGTTGCCTTCTCGGCCATCCACAGACGACTCCCACCCCTCCTCCCCTCACCGCATCCCCCTGATATGGGCCAGAGGTGGACTCTCCTCCGCATGGATACGCGAACTCGTTTCATCCGATGCTCTCTTCGTAAAGGGAGAGCGCGAGCGATATGACCTGGCCCGCACCATTGTCGAGCTACGAAGAAGGCAGGGAATCAATGAAGACGAAGAGAAGGACTGGGAGATCATGTTTCGTGATGGTATCTATTACGCAAACATGGTAGCGTCATTCCCGTACCATTTCCTGCGTGGTCCTCTAACACTTTCTGACAGCTCGTCGATGATATTATTGCAATCTCACAGGACATTTCTCCCACGACAGGTCGACCGTTCGTTCCTATATCCGTTTTGCAAGAAGCTCATTGGACACAATCATTACTGCGCTCTCATATCTCCTCCAAACCCAGAAATAGCTCCTCGCCGACCTCTTCCCCACCACCAGCACGCGATCATGAACTGGGATTCTGCACTTCGACGGCCGAGATCCTTTCACGACTCTCAGACTCACCCAAACAACAGTCCAGTACCAACGATAAGGATAAGATCTACTATCCAGTAGCGCAGGATTCATCGCTACGCATTGGTGACAGCAGCGGCATCGAAGGTGCATCCATGGATCAGTTATTTGACCTGCCCGCTCTGTTGACAGATCGCAAGTCTCCATCGCGAGCTCCAACATCTGAGACAAACTTTTTTGGTCTTAAAGCAGAACGAAAGACTGCGGCCGACTGTGTCGCTAGTGACGCAACGGGCAAGGCTCGCTGGTCACCATATCCTCCCTGTCGCTTTGCGGTCGAATTTTGGGACATTGATTCGCTCAAAGAAAAGTCTCGGTTACACTCGCACACTATATGGTACGCGGGTAACTTGTTCAATGTATATGTCCAAGTTGCGCGCAAGAAAGGGACCCAGTTGGGCATTTATCTCCACAGACAATCAAATATTGATCCCATTCCTGCGCCCTCCACACCAGCGGAAACCGGCACCCGAGGAGAGCGCAACCATAACAGGGTACCTTCGCTCCCACAGCAGATCCCTTCCTCTGTCTCGTCACCCACTGTCCATCGATCCCCTTCGTTCTATCCCCTTCATCAAAGGAGTGCAACCCCCGGCTCTTCCCCGCCACCCTCAGCGAATCTTGCCACATCCTACCAATCGACCGGGGACGCGGTCCCGGCGACAGCTCCTCCTATCGCCCCCGTCCAGCCCTACCGAGATCCGCGTTCGTCCGTGTCCGCCTACTTTTGCGTCTCGTGCGCCAGTACAACGGGGTCTTCGATCACACGGTTCACAAGCGTGCCAGACGTGTTCTCCGTCAGTCAGAGTTGGGGCTGGAAGTCGAGTTCGTTGCGATCGGAAGAGGTGGGTGAAGTCGGTGCGGATGGGCAGCCTGTTAAGACTCCTGCGCCTGCGCCCAAGGAGCTCAGTTTGAGAGCGACTGTCGTTTTAGGTGTTGTGTAATATTCTTTTCTTTCGATTCATGCTTCGAGTTATGATGTTTCGTTCTTTCCGGACTGCTATTTTTCGTGGATCTACTCTTATATCGCTTGTTAACGAGCCGTTGTTTACCTTGGATACATATGTACCTCAAGCTTATCCTCACACAGCATGCTATTATTCCGGTTTTGTACCTAATGCATGCATTGTTTTCAGTGTTATCCGTCGTCTACTACTACCTTGCTTTCGATTTCAATCTAATTTTACGTGTCATAGGGAACTAGCACTGGCATGTCGGGTAGTGGGGAGAAACAATAACGAATTTCCACTTTAGGGGTGTTAGTAACTCGATGTTCGATGACAGTCCATTCAAGAAGTTACATCTTCCACACACAGCTGCTGGATCACATCTGGGCGTCTGTCTGTCTGCTTGAATCGCCCAACATCACAAATTTCTTTAGTCCCTTTCACATAACTGCACCATCGTGATGTTCCAGTGGCCCAAGTCGGCGTCGACTTCATCAACGAAATATTACCCTCACCCTCACGATGGTCCATTACAGGTCCAGAGCGACGCGCGCCTGTCCACGCAGATTTTGGAAATGGGAAAGGACCAGGTGGTCTCGTTCGCGGGTACCAGCCAGTTCACGGCGCAGGGCGTCTCCGCGTGCGGCCTCGCTGCGTTCAACTTTGCCAGGATCGGAGTTCGCATCGAGCAAAAGAAAAAAGGCATGGCGGACGTTTTGAACGAGCTGAGCACCAAAGAAGTCGTCGAGGTGAGTTAGTCGTTCGGTCGCGACGTGAACAGTTGGGGGGGGGGTGCGAGTTGCTGCAGTTTGCCACTCCGAATCATTTGAATGCATTTGTACCAACTCCAGGCGCGCGGAACCTCCTGTGCTTGACGTCGGTTGTGACAGAACTTTTGTTTTGTTTTGCTCCGCTAGGAAATCGTCGCCATCTGTGCAGGGTGGTCCAGCAATCTTCATCTGGAAGTGGAGGAGATCCACGAGCTCCCGGTCTTTATCAAATTTCTCAAGCTCACGTCCGTCGAGTACGGTCCTCCGCAACCGTCATTTTTTCGGAAGATCCTCGAGTGCGTCACCCTCGCTTATATCTCTCTCGGAGGGAACTAACGGTAGCCGTACATCGTATTGATTTCAAAAAATCGCAGAAATATGAAACAGATCGAAAAATCAACGGTGATGATCATCACGCGCCCGCCCGAAATCATCGCCTGCTTCAAGTTTGCCAACTCGAATGCCGGTCCGCAAAGTTCTACCGCTCGGAGTACGGTCGATAATCCCGTCTTTGTGGTGTTCGACTCGCACCCGCGTCCCTCACATCCTCACGGCGCCGGCCTGTCGTTTAGCACCTCGATCGAAAACACAGCGCGCACGCTGAGCGATGTCTTACCCACCATGGACGAGAGCATCTACAACTCTTCCGACTATGGTTGGCAAGCACAGCTTCTTTCTAACTGCTCAGCGCACGTGTACGCCGCCCGGCATCGACACAAGGAAAACGACGAAGCCATCGTCCAGTCCAGCTTATCCATACTCACCATGCGGGCGCAGATCGCTGAGCTCAAGCGCGAAAACAAGGAGCTGGGCGTTGACAATAAGGAGCTTCTGTCCCAGGTCGACCGCCTGAGGGCATCTCTGCGGCAGGAACAGACGAAGGCAAAGCGGACTGCTTCCGTTTCTCGTCCAACGTTTCTGCCGCGAGTGGGGTGCTCGTTTGGTTTGTATAGCCATGCTGTCGCTGGTCCTTCCGGGACGTTCGGCGCGCATAATCATGATGATGAGACGACATCTGCTGTCGCATCTGTCAAGTGCCCTGATCCTACGCCTCCTCGATCTCGGGCAACTGGCACCATTGGGGCTCAAAGCATTTTTGCCGACAACCCATCCCCCGTCCCTTCCAAATCTCCGCCTAGCTACCACGACAGCCTTGACTTCGACAAAATATTTAATGACGATTCCAAAAAGGGTATACATGCAGAGCGGGCAACTGGTACCACTGGGGCTCAAAGCATCTTTGCCAACAACCCACCCCCCGTCCCTTCCAAATCTCCGCCTAGCTACGACGACCTCGACTTTGAGGACTTATCAAACGGAGATTCCGAGGAAGGCATATGGGTCGAAACTGTAGATCTCGTTCATCAGCTTCAGACCGAATTCGACAAGGAAGACCGACTGCTCCGTAGAGAGCACGCGGAGCTCGCACAGTACGTTCAGGCTACATTCCAGTGCAGCATATGCATGGACGAGCTGCCCGAAGATGATGTCGCCAAAGTGGAGGAGTGCGTGCACACGATGTGTAGGTCCTGCTTGCGGGCATTTGTCGCCTGCAAGATCGAGGAGCACCGATACCCGATATTTTGTCCGATGTGTACCATCTCTACGGAGAACAAGGCTCGACCTGGTGGTGCGTTCTTGCGTCTTACTTTTCCTCGCCGTACTTCCGTGGTCAGAGTCACTGATTTTCATTGCGTTGCATGGACAGTGATATCGAGGTTCTTGATCGAACAACTTGGCGTCAGCGAAAAGCATTCTCAGATTTTGACTGAGATGGAACTCGCCGAGTTTACCATCCAGATCCATTGTCGACGGTATGTCGTCAGACGTTCCCCCATCTTGTGCTGTTACGTTGGGAATGACACGGCACCCAACAGGTGTCAGCGTCCCGCCTCCGTAGACCGCGAAGACTACTCGGAGGCGATCAACATTGTCTGTCCTCAGATGGACTGTCACCACGTGTGGTGCAAAAAGTGCGAACAGGAGATTGTTATCGATGGTCCGAAGCATTCGTGCGACGGGTCTTCCGAGCTGGCGCATCTGATGAAAGAAAAGGGGTGGAAACATTGTCCGAGTGGGTGACGTCCTTTGATCTTGCTTCTTTCTATCTTTCGTTGTTTTGTGGCTGACCAACGAGCGACGCACAGATTGCACGACGCCGATCCAAAAGGATTATGGGTGTAATCATATGACGGTGCGTGTTTATGTGGTTGCTGGATGACACCCTTGATCTGACAATGGATGGGTGACGCATTGACCCTCTTTTTTTCTTTTTTCCTCCCTTTTTTTGTCTGGCAGTGCATCTCGCCCGGGTGCAACACCCACTTTTGCTATATCTGTGGGGGCATGATCGTCCGATCCGCGCTCAGCCAAGAGATCAACCAAGCCGTCTCAGCCCACTTTCGCAAGTGTCAGCTGTTTGAGGTACCAGCTTGATTTGGTGTACGCATCAGAGGAGTGGAGACGGTCGCTGGCTGACGAAGGAAGGAGTGTGGATTAGAGGAACGGCAGTTGATGAATAGTGTACATTCCATGGATGCGTGTGTGTGGGAGTAGGAACCATTCAAAGACAGATGCATCAATGCATCAAGTTGTAGGCTTCAATATTCAATATTAATGCCGGCGTTTAGACGAAAGTGAGACAGACAGCAACTTAAATGAGGCTGAGCGCTGAAGATCTGAGCCCCAGGATCAATGTCGTTTGAAGTGAATTCACCGAAAAAAAGGTTCAAGTATATCCATGCAAATGCAGCATCGACTTGACTCAAAAACCAGTGCCTATCCTTACGAGTCGTTCCAACACCTTCTATCACCATCACTGACTCCACCCTGGAGTTCATCTTTTAAACAGTGCCGACATTCGGCCTCGCGGTGGGACATAAGCAATGCCCGAACGTTCCATGCTATGCAGATTAAGTAATAAGTTTGCTAGTTAGGGTATAGTCGAGAGCATGAGTCCGAGCAAGCATCATGAGGCATATGGTACCTCAGGGCTTTGGACGGGGCGCAAATTTGAGCAAGCATCCATCCTTCGGGAAAAGTGTTGCAATGATCCTGTTCATAATTTGGAGGACACTCAGCATACACAAATTACCACACCAAGCGCAAAACGTACTCGACTTTATCGCTCTCAGGCGTTTGATGGTGTTCCCAATTGGTAAGCATGCTAGCAATGGCAATAACGAGTCCCATGTTCAATTGTGCATACTCCAGACCAATGCACTTGTGAGGACCACTGCCAAACACGAGATAGTTTTGTGGGTTAGTGTTGGCAGAGTTCTTGGGATCGAGCCAACGTTCGGGGATCAAGCGATCGTGGTCGGGATACACTGCAGGATCATGCAAAGAATTATAGAACGACGGGATCACCATGCTGTTGGCAGGGACAGTGTAATCAGAAGTGATAGGGAAAGCCTTCTTGGCCTTATAGGGAACCTGACGACAAAATTGTCAAGAACATGCTCATATAAAGTAGCGAATGAAATTACCATCGTGACAGGAGGCTTGACGCGCATGCTTTCCTTGACAAAGGCTTTCAGGTAGGGCATCTCCTCCATCATCTCCAAGGTCATAGGCTTGTCGATGTCATTATTCCGAACGCGGTACTGTTCTTCGCGAATCTTGGCCAAGAGCTCCGGGTTGTCGGCAAGGTGCTGAAAGCCGTAAATCAAGCCACTACTCATGGCATCCTGAGAGGCGAACAAGAAAGAGAAGACCACCATTGCCATCTCACGGTCACTGAAATCTTTGCGGCCCTTATAACCAGGGGCTTCCATTTCCTTGACCCACTGCTCAAGCATGCACTCTGGTTCGGCGCCCTGCGCAATGGCAATCTTGGACTTTGCAGCGGCCATCTCCAACCATTTGAACGCGACCTTGCGAGCTTGAATGGCTTTATAGACCTTGGTTCCCGGAAGAGCGAGGGGAAAGTTGACAAGCTCGAGGGCGCGAGTAATATCCCAGTACTTTTGACTGATCTCAACGGCGCCATGCTCGGGAATATGATTACCGCAAAAAACACGGAGTGATGTATGCATGTTGAGATCACGTGCAGTCATCATGATCGCCTTGGGTGAAGGATCTTTAGCAGCGTCTGCCAGCCATCGGTTCAAATGCGTGCGAGTAATGTTGTCCTGAACAGGAATATAGATACTTGGAAACGATGAGAAAGTGAATCTAAAAACCTTGGACAGTAAAATTACTTACCTAAGTGCCTTACGCGTAAACAAAGTATTCAAGACACGTCTATACTCTACGTGACTTTTGCCAGTGAGAAAAACCCTAGAAAAAAAAAAGCCTTGGGAATCAGTTCCTTGGGAGCAAATGGTAGGCACAAACCAGTTGTCTGGCATAAGAATCGACTTTGCAGAGTGGACAAGACAAGGTTCTGCGTGATTTGGCGAGTTGAGTATTTTGCGCGAGTACTCATTCGAGGAGGCCATGACGATAAAGCTAGAGGAAGGTGTCAACAATCATATAACCCAGACAGGAGGACGCGACGCACATGTTGAACACGCTGACGGCACTAAGAGCTCCAGAGTTCCACTGAGCCATGTAACCCTCCATAGTGGGCTTCATAGAGTCAGCAAACTTGCCGATGACTGGAATGGTCCATGTTGCGCCAGGAAGATGTTTTTTCTTGTACCTGTACACGGACTGCTCAAGAATGAGGAGGGCGCCGAGGATGGCGAGGGTCGTGAAGAGCCAAGTGTTAGGGTCGAAGGAGGATAAGACTGGGATGTCAACGAGAGGGGAAGAGACAAAGGATGGGCTTGGGACGGGAGAAGAATGACGGCGAAGGAGGGACGACGCCATGTTGGACATGTCACTGACAAAACCGAATCTATTTATCGTAACTATCCCACTGTGGACTGATTTTTTCTGGACCAATCAGCTTCCACGCAAAGGATGCGCACAGCCACCGCTAACGCACCAAACATTGATTCCGAGTCAATCCAACCTGGTTGGCCCTCCCTGGAGAGAAGTATGCTGGTATATTGGAACGGGTAAAGCTTGGTGACTCCAAACAAACAATCACTTTAGTTATTACATGTCAGGACAACTTTGATAGTAACGTCGTTAGAGCCTTTAGCCACCCTTTCCCACGCCACAATCACCAGTTGATCATCGTGTCGGACTAAGGCCGAGTAAGGCACGCACGAGTCCGGAGTGCAAAGACTTCGGACAAGCGACGTAAGCGGCATCTTTTCTCTTCTCTTCGTACCGCCACGTCGCTCGTCCTCCCTTCCACCCGTCCTCGCCTTTTTGTCGCATCTTTCCTACCCAGTCCAACTCACACCATTCTTTCACACACAATTCCCCCTCTCTCCTTTCTCAACTGCAATGGCCGACCCTAGTCTTGAGGTCCGACCAGACTTCGCCTCCGCCCCTTACCAGGGTATCAGGCAAATGATCATCGACGGCTCTGGTGAGACGCATGAGGAAGTAGCTGACCGCCTTGCTGCCGCCTGGGATGTTGAGCACAATGAGCGCATCGACGCCTGGAACCGTCAACGAGAGGAAGTACGCCAAGCGGAAGAAGCCGCGCAACAGGTAGAGAGAGAGCGCCAGAACGAGCAGCTCCGCCTCGACGAGGCTGAAGCTGAGAAGGAGCGCAAAGACGCCGAGAAGAAGAAACCCAAGATCAATGATTTCGACCCTGACCTCCCTCCCCCCAGCGTCATTGTCCCTCGCCCGTCACAATACGCTCTTCAGAAGCTAGCGACTTTCGAGTTCGTGGAAATGTGGTATTTCTCACCCGATGGTTGCGCGGAAGCCACGCGCAACCACAGATCTCAGGCTGACGACGCATTCGGCCTCACCGCCTCTAATGACCTCCTCACCATCCGACCGGTCGCCTCAGTCAAAGCCTCCAAGAATGCCCGCTCCGACCACGACCTCACATTCAGCGAATACCTCCAGGCAAAGAACTCCTTCCTACACCATATCAAGCAAACAGCCTGGCCCGACAAGCACATCAACGTCCTCGCCGAATTTTTCTGGAACCTGGAAAACCACCCCATACGCTCCAACCCCAATGGGGATCTCATTGCCCTCCAATATGCCTCGCGCATCCGCCGCCAGTGGCATGACGACCTCAAATCCAACCCTGGTAGAGCATTCAACATCGCGATCATCAACGAGAACCTCATGAACTCGATCGCTTTCGAAGTAAGCGCCAGCGTCCAATCCCGGATAATCCGTAAGGTCGAGGCCCTGGTTGACCCCCAAGGCTCTCCCTCCTCCCGCCCCCGCTCGGGTCGCCCCACAACACGGCGCCTCGTGTCGCAGCGCACCGAGCCGTTCGACCGCCGCCGCTCTCGCTCCCCGTCCCCTCGCCAGAAATTTCGGCCCCCGCCCCCTTACCAGGCGTCCGGTAACCCCTCCTCCTCCCAACCGCACCCCAAACCCTTCGGAGATCGGGGCCCCCGCTCGGTCTGTCCCAAATGCCTTGGGCGCAACCCCCACCGCATCCTTGAATGCAACAGCCCCACCCTTTGGAATGGAGCCAAGTGCCACGTCACCCGCACCCCCGAAGGCCGCCTCCTCGACCCAAAAGGTGACATCCTCTGCACGGACTGGCAGCGCCCCAACGGATGCAAACTCCCCCACCGCTCCGCCAAGCACTGCTGCTCCGGCTGCGGGGGGAATCACGGCGCTCAAGACTGCGATCTCGCTCAGGCGTTCACAAGCGCAGTCACCATATAACCCAGATGGCTGGCGGCGGCTCCTCTTGGAGACCGGTCTTGCACATAGATACCCATACATAATACAAGGACTTTACACTGGCTTTTCAGCTAATCTACCACCCCTCGCGCACACCTTTTCCCCACCCAACAACCCATCCATCGCTGCCAACAGTGCCGTCTTCGAGGAGATTGTTCAGAAGGAATTTTCCAAAGGTCGGTACCTTGGCCCCTACACCCAGATTGAGATCGAGGATGTCCTCGGACACTTCCAAACCGCGCCCATGTCGCTAGTTCCCAAACCAGGCAAACCCAATAAATACCGTCTAATACAGAACTTATCTTTCCCGCACTCCAACCTCCCTTTCCCTTCCATCAACTCCCTTACTAACCCGAACGACTTCCCTACACCATACAGTACTTTCGAAATAGTTTCCCTAGTCCTTTCTTCCCTCCCCCCTGGTTCGCAAGGTGCGGTTCGTGACGTTGCCGAAGCCTACCGCACCATCCCTCTTGACCCGTCGCAATGGCACGCTTTAGTCGTCAGACTCAATGAATCACACTTTGCTGTTGACACGAGCCTCTGTTTCGGATTCGCCCCATCTGGTGGCATATACGGAGCAGTTGGAAGCGCGGGCGCAGACATCATGAGACACGCCGGAATCGGCCCTATTCTTAGATGGGTAGACGACCATTTGTTCATCCGCATCCCTAGATCCACCCTACCCCAATACAACAAGCTCAGAGCCGACACCGCCTATCGGATCAAATCTTCGACTGCACCAGGTGTGAATGGTGGCCGGTCTTTCTTCACTGGCTCCTCCC
Organism: Leccinellum albellum; assembly: GCA_038090015.1. Taxonomy (NCBI): domain Eukaryota; kingdom Fungi; phylum Basidiomycota; class Agaricomycetes; order Boletales; family Boletaceae; genus Leccinellum; species Leccinellum albellum. The sequence goes on along the minus strand of JBBPLX010000330.1, from coordinate 6,689 downwards.
TCCCAGACGGACGCCTCGAGGAGTATGACGAGGACTACTCCCCCCCCCTACTCGACCTGTCCTCCGCTTCAACCCGCCCCCCCTCCGACTCTGCCTTCTGCTACAACCTAGATGACGTTGACCGCATCTCGGGCGAACTAGGCATCCCATGGGAACCATCAAAGGACATCCCTTTCTGCACATCCCCCAGCTTTCTCGGCTGCATCTGGGACCTCTCCAACCGAACGGTCTGCCTCACGGAACCCAAGCGCATCAAATACGTCAGCGCTTTGTCAGACTGGTCGCTGCGCCGCACCCATACCCTAAACGAGGTCCAGAGCCTCCTCGGCAAACTAATACACGTGTGCCAGATCTACCCTAGCGCCAAGCCATACCTAATCAACTTAGAAGCGATGATCCCCACCTTCGGCACCACGCCCTTCGCGGCCAGAACCCCGCCCCACAACACCCCGGAAGACATAAAATGGTGGATCTCCCTCCTATCCCCCCCCCCCCCCCCCCCCCCCCCCCCCCCCCCCCCCCCCCCCCCCCCCCCCCCCCCCCCTACCTTTTTTCCCCCCCCCCATCCCATCCCCACAGCCCATATTCGACGCCCAAGCTTACTCTGATGCCAGCTCAACAACCGGCATTGGCATCTCACTCAACGGCCGCTGGCGTGCCTGGCTACTCCTACCAACTTGGCAAGCAGGAGGACGTGGCATCGGATGGGCGGAAGGCGTCGGATTCGAACTCCTCGTCCTTGCAGCACTACACTCCGGTGCCTCCAACCTTCATTTCCGGGTTTTCGGCGACAACCAGGGAGTTATCGAGGCCTGGCGGCGGGGCCGCAGCCGCAACCGTCCCACCAACGAGGTCTTCAAACGCCTTCACGCCGCCTTGGATCAACGCAAGTGCACAGTCCACGCCGCCTACATCCCTAGCGCCTCCAACCCCGCCGACCCTCTTTCGCGCGGGATATATCCCCCCATGGATCTCCTCCTCCCTCCCTTCCCAATCCCAGACCCCCTCCGCCCCTTCATCCTCGACGCCACCACCAACTCCGGCAACCTCGCTCACGGCCCGTCCAAGCGTTGATCCCAAACCTCGGACCCTGTTCCTCCAACGCATAGCCCTCCTGAACGACTCACCCCCTAGATCCTTCCCTCTTCCTGCCTCCCGTCCCAAATGCCCAGCAAAAGACCGCTTACTACTATGGCGCCCCGCACACCCCCGTGCCCCAACTCACCCCCTCTCCCTCAAGGACGTCGACCGTGTTTACGAGGTTCTCGAGTGCGCCTGGGAGACCTCCACCAGGGAGACCTACGGCTCTGGTCTCCTCGCCTACCACACCTTCTGCGATCTCAAGAACATACCAGAAGAACAGCGTGCCCCGGCCTCCCCCGATATCCTCGCCACTTTCATCTCCTCCCTTGCCGGCATCTACGCAGGCAGCACCGTCGCCAACTACTTCAACAGCGTCCACGCCTGGCATACCCTCCACGGCCTGGAATGGTCCCCCAACTCTGATGAAACCGACGCGCTACTCAAAGCGGCGAAGTCTCTTGCTCCCCCATCCTCCAAACGCCCCCCCCGTGAACCCTACACCATTGACATCATCACCCGACTCCGCAACCACCTCAACCTCAACGACCCTCTCAACGCCGCCGTTTTCGCCTGCCTCACCACCACCTTTTTCGCCACCGCTCGGACGGGTGAATTCACCGTAACAAACATCCCCGCCTTCAACCCGGCGATCCACATAACAAGGGAGCACATGTCCCTACAACGTGATCGCCAAGGCCTCGAGGTAACCAATTTCCGCCTCCCTCGCACCAAGTCATCCCAGCAAGGTGAGGATGTAAGCTGGGCCAAGCAGTCCGGCCCCTGTGACCCCCACACCGCCATCCACCACCACCTCTCTCTGAACAACCCACCTCCCCACGCCCACCTCTTCGCCTACCGGACTAAGAAGGGTTTCACCCCCTTGACACGGACTAAATTCTTGAAGACCCTCGAGGGAGCTTTCAAAGACGCCGGCCTCACCCCCCTCAAAGGCCATGGCATACGCATCGGTTCCACCCTCGAATACCTGCTCCGAAATGTCCCCTTCGACGTCGTCAAAGCCAAAGGCCGCTGGGCGAGCGATGCCTTTCTCGTGTACCTCCGCAAGCACGCCCAAATCATGGCCCCATACCTGCAGGCCACCCCAGCTTTGCACGAATCTTTCCTCCGGCACACAATCCCTCCTTTCCGCCGCTAGTTTTTTCTCCAGGTACGTCACTCCATCCAACTACCTCCTGGGTGCGCAGCTACGCGCGTCGTATGGCACTCCTACCCCATGGGATCGCAGCTCATGCCCACCAGCAGGTGTCCCTCCCGTTCCGGACCGGTCAGCGCTACGCGCTTCGCCCGTCCTCTCTCTCCTAGATACCCGCCTTCCTGTCAGTCCTTATATTGTATGTAACTACCTTACATACAATCCACCACTCGTTTCCTTCCAGCATACACCGCGCCGCCCGTAGTCGGTAAGTTGAACTTGCTCTGGTCACCTACTAGGTCGTCCTTGCAATTGGCTACTAAGTTATCTCCTTTCGGGCCGCATTTTGGAAGAAAACCGAATAATCATATGGGATCAACTTACTTAAACCCCGCAAATCGACTAGTATCAGAAAAGCGCATGGGTTAACAGAGAGTATACTAGTAGGTTATCACAGGATTTACTGTATATACTCGCCTGAAACACTACACCAACAACTGATTCGGAGGCGCATGCATCAGTTCCAGATTTGCGAGAAGCTAGTATCATACTGGCATAAGGGCCCCGGGAGTGACTCGGATGCCGCATCTGCTGGCAGTGACGCGCGACGGTTAGCCTGATAGGCGGACTCGGAGTTGCAACGAAAGCAGTAGTATCGCTAATGGTCGTTCATGCCCTCTGAGATCCGCAGCCACCCTAGTAAGAAGTAATATATTGCCAACGTTGATCGGATCATGACGGTAGTGTACTCGCCATTCGAATCGGGATGTACTCCCGTTCGGGGTGAGATTCAGATCTGATGCCAGTGTTCCCATACTATTGTAGACGCGAACTTGGCTGAGGTCGATCGCTTACCTCACGGATGCATCACGACCCGGGGTTTCCTTGAAGCTGTTGTGCGATCGACCTCAGCCAAGTTCGCGTCTACAATAATATTCCTACAGGCCTGCCAAGAGCTTGTTCACGTTCCGCCCACGCAAAATCGTCGCCCTGGCGGGGGAAACAAGGCTATCATAGAAAGTGTACGATTCGCATCTTCATAACGTCTCGATGCGCCGCACGCCGAGGATACATTGTACCCGAAGGTCTGATCTTCAAAACATATGAACGGAATGACGCTATTCAAGTATCATATGGAAGAGTTATTAGACTCAATCCCATATTGAAAATCAAATAATCAAAGGAATAGACTGCCGATGACGAGACCAAATGTGGCCCCAAAGAAACCCTGCATGCTAAGTTCTGCCCCTACTCTGGCACCACTCGAAGAAGTACTATTAGTTGATGCCGTCAAGTTGACTGGAGCAGGTGCGGTAGACGCGTTCAAGCTCGTGTTGACGTTCGATGCAACAAAGGTCGGTCCACCCCCTGCACCAGGGCTATTGACGTTGGGGGCAAGGTAAGGAACGTAGGCGTCAGGATTTAAAGCACCAGGGTATGTGCCTGTCAAGTTCATGAGCGGAATCTTGTTGCCCGTGACGTTGTTGTTAGTGTACAAGGTAGTATCCGCGACGACGGAAAAGACATCTGAAAGGAATATTGCACGTGAAACTCAAAGCAAGAGCACCAGGGGAAGGAAGCGCACTAGAAACGGTCTTGTTGGTGTCCTGGCGGCCGAGGTTGCCAAGCCCCCAGTTGTTTTCAACAGTTGAAAGACTAACCAAGTCGAATGAGTAACGAGTTGGGCCGGTATGAACGATGTTCCTTACATCGAGTAGTGAGTGTAGAATGTGCTATCAATTGTACCCCGGAGGCTTTTCGGAATAACACCGCCAAGTAAAAGAGTGTAGACCTGGTTATTGATGTTATAGGTCTCGTTCCTACCGGAAAAGAATGAACACAAGTCTCGTTGCGCGTAAACTGACGTACTCATCGAAAGTCAACAAGATCAGTGTCTTTTCAGTATTAAAATTGGTGTCATTAAGCAGTGGCACCAGCCAGTAGTTCAACCAAGATCCCGTATACTCGATGGTAGTGTCGTGTGCATCGCTGTGATAATGTTAGCACGATGGACAACCAAACTATAGTGACTAACTCTCGGAGGTTGGGCGTAATAAAGATCCATTGAGAAAGACTATTGTTGCCAAGCTGCATGACACATGCAGGTTCAGCAAAATCACGATCCAACACAACTAGAACACACTCACGTCAACAGCAAAGTCATTAAAGTTCCTGATACGTGCGGCGCGCGTGGTATTCTGCCCGACGGAATCATAAATAACACACGGATTGTGTTTGCGTGCGTAGTACGTATAGCCATCAGGGTTGGTGTAGTTGTATCCTGCATATCCATCCGTAGGCATATTTTCTTGGTAGGTTGACCAGCTGATATCCTTTTCCTCTAAGAGGTCGATGATTGTTGAGATATTTGAGGGAATAAGAGTGAGGGCATCATCTGCTAGTCCAAAGAAGTCGCCGCCAACCGATGAAATGTAGTTCGGTTGACTAGGGTGAGTCACTCCATAGTAACTAGAGAGTGTGATGCCCTGTGAACTCAAGTTCTGGAAGACACCGTTCGTTGCGGCTTGAGCAAAGTCCGTGTTCTCGAGCCAAATCTGGATGAAGCGGTCGAAGACTTGACCAGGCACATCGGGAGTGTTGGCGATCGTGTTATTTGAGGCACCAACGTAGAAGGGTGACGTGTCCGTCGGTCTGTGGAACGATGTCAGAGCTATATCTGTGAGACATTGTTGATAACAGAGTGGGCTTACGCTGGAGCGGGGGCAGTAAAGGTGGATGCGAGTGATGCGCAAACGGCCTTCGCCGCTGCTACAAGAAGGATTGGGCGCTTGATCACCATGTCGATAGTCAAAGCCACTCCTGTGGGTTGAAGTCACGATCGGTAGAGCCTGGGCCAAACTTGAGTCATAATATACCCTCTCGTTGCAACGCACGTGGAATTTGCGCGCGCCACCTAAAGGGAAATCAGTACATCCGAAACCATCATATCAAGAAGCTGTCTAACCCCAGGGCGCGCCCTGATACAAATGAATGAGCCCTGAAGGCCTGATGCATGAGCCCATAGCGGCCTCCGTTGAGCAGCTGCACGTGACTTCAAACCCACTCATCACGAACGTTCGCTGTTGGTTTACGTTAGGCATGTTACGGTGCGCGCCTAAACTGTCGACTGCATGTGCAACGATTCAATCTCTGACGGTAGATGAAGATACGACCGCGAGTGAACTCGGAACAAGCAGGGGTATTGATCGGTTTGTGAATTCCTGTACCTCTGAGGGTTCCAAACTTCCACATGGCCGAATCGCACAGCATGGATGCACATCGTGGAAACCTTACCGTTTAATCAGACCTCTGGGCTTGACTGCAATTTTTTCTTCCAACCATAGAGATCAAAGGTCGGAACTCACTCTTCTTTATAACAGACAATAGATAAAGGTGTGATTCTGCGTGTCTTGTGTACTCACATTCCGAATCAGGGGCGTGGGTACGATGTTTGGTGTCCAATCTATCTAAATGCAGGTCGCATATGAACGTTACATGACGTACGGTGATAATACGAACGACAGAGGTTCTCGGGGTCAAGGCACCCGATGGTGAGAGGAAACTTGGCAGGTATCCATGCACCTCCTCTTCATGCCTGTGAAATAATCGAACAAGTCAACAACGTCGGAGATGCAGACGGGGGAACATCTTTGAATGGTATCGAACCATGCAATATCTTTGCAGTCAACCTGTCTTCGCGTGCCGTGGGACAAAATGACGCAGGTTGAATGGTCTCCACAAGCTCACCTCGACATCATTGTAAGCTTTACCCATGCACCCGACTATTGCCGTTAATAGCGCGTTGAAACGCGCAAGTGAATTACTTTCATCAGTCCGTCATATATAAGCAAACATAAGCTCCAAGCCTCGCTCTACAGCAGCAGAATACCAGCAAATACGGCGCTCATAGCAGACAGCAGAAGATTAGCTTGAACGAAGCTATCGACGGCACCACTGGTTGTGGTTGTGCTGTTCAGGGCCGTCAGGTTGACGGGCGCTGGTGCGTCTGAACCATTCAATGCCAAGTTGGTGCCGTTCATAACGAAAGTCGGTCCACTTCCACCACCAGTCGCCGAGGTGTTGGGTGCGAGATAAGGAACCCAGTACTCAGGATTCAACGGCCCGGGGATGGTCTTAGTAAGATTGAGGAGAGGAAGTTCCGAACTGCCTGTGAGGTCGTTGTTCTTGTAACCAGTAGAATTCGCGACGAAACCAAAGACGTCTGAGACCAATGTGAGCCACCGTTACGCCTAATCATGACAAGATACTCACTGGCCATGGTCTTGTTAGTGTCTCCACGCCCGAGGTTACCGAGATTCCAGTTCGCTTCGACCGTCGAGAGACTAAGGCAACGTGAAGACAAGAGAATGAAAACTTGGGGGAGATGTCTTACGTGGAATAGTGAGTATAGAATGTGTCGTCGGTGGTATTTTTCAGGTTCTCGGGAACAGCA
>JBBPLX010000329.1:1140-28255 GCA_038090015.1 Leccinellum albellum | reverse complement strand
ACACTGGCACAAAAGCACAAAATCACAAAATCACAATTAGTAATCCAGACTGAAACACGGATACAAAACATGGATACAAAACAGGAAAATATCAGAGCAAATAGAAGAAAGGAACACCACATGAAATGGCCATCAAATTAATCAAGGACTGCATGGAGATGATCATGCCACTGCACATTTAAATTGACTTGTTGCAATGATGTCCTATGTCAACTTCGTCAACCAATTGAGTATAAGTTTGCAAGTAAACTTACCAAGCTTCCTCAGCCCACGTGGCAAGCCGCTGCTCGAGTCTCGGTCCATAGTAAGGGTGGTAAAAGACCTCACCCACAATCGACAGTATGCCTTGGTAAATTGAGGAATATGCTTTCCCTGAAAAGTGTGGCATGGATTTAAAGGAACTGTTTTGGGCAAAACCATCCAGGGCACAATTACACGGAAAATAGCGTGTTAGTATAGAATAATTATGAACAGTTCGACATATACCGCTGTCATGACAAGTGCCAAACCAGGAATAGGAATCATATGACGGAAGAGGTCAGGTCATTTGTCTGCAATCCAATAACTGCCAAGGTAAAAGAACTCGGTAATTGCGTGTTGGAGAGCTGGATGCACAAAGTTTTTTGTTTTTCCCTTTGAGAAGAATGCCGTGACATCTATTAACCTAACGACGGAGGGTAGTACTTACATTTTCATCGAGACCATCATGTAAGAAGAGAGATTCCGAGAGCAGAGTTGTTGCTGCAGTCCTGATCCATTGTACTCGGTCTTGAGTTGGGATGTTCGAAGGTGCATTTAACCCATAGGCCATTGGCGCAATATGGAGAACAACTGTTTTCAACTTAGAACGCCAAGTTGATATATCCGCAAGAAGCTATGGCACATTGTCAGTGTAAGGATCAATCTAAGAACAAGCATATGCACTAGGGAAGGCATGTGAGTTTGATTTTCTGGCCAATGCCCTATGAGACCATTAAGAACTGGACCTGTATATAGTGTTATTGCTTACCAGGCTTAAACTTTGTACTGTGTTCCGTCCACTCCACAATACTCGCAAAGGAGGCTCTCTGTAATGGATCCCTTGAGGTCACGAGACTTGGAAGAGAATGGGTTCTGAAGCATATGGGCAATTCAACAATCTCGCTTGGCATCTTCTAAGTAGTCTTTCCACACAAGCAGATAGAATGCGAGCATGTCAGGGGAAATCGGGTCTTCCTTTGACTTCTTTGAGTTCTGTGGAGCATGCAGACGAGGCTTGACTACAGTTGTTTGCACTTGGATTTCATTGGGTGTGATGAGTCAATTATCTGCTCCATTCACATCATGCCATGACAAAAGTTCAATGGGGTCTGGCACAGATGGACAGCCATTGGTTCAGTGGTGATCGTCAAGCACATCAATGCTGTCACTATGAGTAGCAACCTGAAAACTGAGTGAGAAATATTGACTAAGAGCATGGACAACCTACCGGTACTCGTAACAATCAAATGTTACTCGACTCTTGAAGAACCTACAAAGCCTGACAAATTGTGAGGAGTGCTGATTAAACCGTGGAACGTCTTACCTGGGAGTGTGCATTGCTTTGCTCCTGATGCAAGTTTACACTATTACGATGTGTAAGCTAGGCAATTGATGAGCAGGAATGATTGTGAACTAAAAAAACATACCTCATCTTCTGCAATCCTCAACTTCCGACTCAGACAAAACTGCTGGTTCAGATTAATGCCACGAGTAGGAACCAGAAGATCCATGAGTGATAATGATCGTTAATTGGTAAAACTTACTTAGGATCATGCGGCACTGGGTTCCCGGCTTGGATGAATATGTTGATCTATGCCATTGCCTTGAGTGGCGACCTGAGAAATCCATGAGCAATAGCAACCACAAACTGTTGACATGTACCTGTGAATGTACTGACAGCATGGTGTTTGGCTGCTGCAAAGCCTCCATGGCAGCATCCTCAGCTTCATCACATGAATGTTCGAATTCCAGTTCAACCAGAAGTGAGTGGTGATGAATAGGATCCTGCAGGCAATAATCTTGGGAGAAAGCTGAAAAAACGGTCAGTTAATGCTTCAAGTGGCTGGAAGACCTACCAGGACATGTATTTTGCCGCCAACCTGTCATACCCCAGCCATCCGCTTCCTCATCCTCCTTGTTACTTTCCTCCTCTTCATCATCCCCTTCAGAGTCTCCCGGATTGTCCTCATCTTGCGTATCACAGTCACTTGCCTCTTCAGCCAAGTCAGGATCTTCAAGGTTAGCCCTTCTAGACTGCGGACTGGGATCGTTATGAGTCTGAGGAGCCAAATGAAGGGTAGGATCAATCTAATGGTCGGCAATCTCCCTGCGAACTCTCTGAAAGACAGCTGGGTTACTGTAGAGCGGCTCTGAACTGTGTGACTCATCATCTAGAACATCAGGAATCGCTTGCATAGATGGCTGTCTTGAAGGAGCACAAGACACCACTTGATGGGCTGAAGGTGGTGCATCTACAGGTATACTTGTTGCTGCATACTCTGGATGTGGTTGTGGGAAGGGTGGATCAGTGGGAGGAGGGGCATAAAAACTGAAGCAATCAGAATCTGAAACTTGCTGATGAAAAGTAGGTACAGGAATTGTCATGGTAGTCCCCACTAGGAGAGATGACTGATATGGTAGTGGTGGGACATTACGCTGAAATGCTACTGAGCCCATTTTTCGCTGGTCTGCCATAGGAAATAGCGACTCACCCTTTTACCCAGCCGCCTTTTCTGGGGCTTCTCCAGAGCACAGGAATTCTCAATAACATCATCAGGCATATCAGTCGGTCTGCGAGATTTCTTCACCTGTGGTTCAAGCACTAACCCAATTTTTTCTAGTTGTACAACCCTTCCACCAGATCCCACACCTGACCAACCCAATTGACGACATCCTAAGGGATCATCTGCCATGACCTGGTTTGGTGAACCCTCAATTTCGGGTGCATTCCTAGGATGTTTATGACCTAAACCTGCACTGCCTTCATCATCGTAGTCAGCATGGCCCCTAGCCTTCTTTTTGGAAGAAGTGGACACAGGATGCTGAGAGTGAGCCATTGATACAGAAAAAAGGTGAGGAATAGAGGAGCTAGGAAGGCTGGACGAGGGGAGGCAGCGTGTGCAGTGTCTTGCCTTTGACCATGAGCTCTATTTAAGATCCCCACTAGTAGCAGCCTGTCAGCCAGGAGTAAACACAGGTAACCACATACCAGTATTTGGGTTGGAGCAAAACTGAGTCAGACATTTCAGAGATGCGCTGGTAATAACAAAGTGACAAGTCAGGGTAACAAAACACGCATGATAGTAGGTAATACAAAAGCAACTGTGAGTCAATAAAGTAGTACAGCATGGGAAATTCTGTTTAAAATAGGCTAAGGCTACGTACGTCTAAAACATTTATTAGGAACAGGCGGGTTGTCCATGCTTCTAACATTTTTGAAAAGGCGCTTTTCTGACGTCAATGAGTCGAGATCGAATATCAGCTGGAGAGATAACACTGAGTCAGGAGAACTTGGTGATAGTGGCTCAGGAGATGCTGCCATAATCCTGGGAAATATCACCATGTTAGTAGAGATTGAGGCCAAGTCCTTATGGTCACTGATCAGATCTTGGAAGATGAGTGCCATTTCTGGTGATTTCTTCTCCAGGGGAGAGGCTAGAAACCGGTCGAAGATGGGAACAACATCGGAGAATGTCACCGATGATTCAGAATCCTGGGTAAGAAGATTCTTTGCAACAACCCTCTGCCAATCCTTCACGAAATTGAACAAATCTTTGAAATATGGTGATATTTGGCTCTTGAGATCGTCCTCATGGACACGCATGAGGAAAGTGACCTTAGAATTGCTAGCACTTCTGAGCCCATTGACTCCGCTCCAACAATTGAGGATTGTTTTTTTGCTGGATTTGAATCAGCACTTATGGCCAAGGGGGCTGTCATATTGGATAATAATCCAAACAAAGACATAGAACAAAGACTCTATGTTGTCGGCATGGGTGTGAGTTATGGTAGCATTGTCATCAAGATATCCACATAATGTAGAAGCACTTTTGTGAACCAGGACTTCCAACTGTGAAGACCGATTGCTCTTGGTGATTTGATTGACTTGTGAAAGGAGATTCACTGACATGAAAGGAACTGTCCCCTAATTACACAGATAAGATTTAGAATCTGACATTTGACATTCATGCACATTCTGCTTACTGTACCACCTAAACTATACTGATTGTTGTTGTTTACTTCAATACTGAACTCCCAATCAAGTAGAAGCCCACAGGATGAGCCATCGGCCAAATCCTTGATGGCCATATTGCTAAGACTGCAATCTCGGTGTATTATACCCTCATCAGTGGCTATTCCAACACTATTAGAATCCAATTGATTAGTCGAGCCACGGTATTGAGCTATGGGGAAAAATCGTATTTCTGAGAATGTCCCTAGTATATGAGATGAGCTCTTTTTTCGACTTGAACATGGTCAGCGGTCTTGTGTGCAGAGCCATCACCAGGTGTAAGTGTACCCTTTGTGCTTTCATGAGTTTATCATCGCTCAATATCGCTCAGTGCTGTCATCCTCGCTGTCCGCTTGGACAATCCAGTGCTTGTGCAACCTGGGGACACCGTCAATGTGGCAGAGGCACTCCATGATGGTGATCTCATTAAAGAGATCATGACTGGGTGATTTCCAGACCCAGTGATCCTTGATGACGAAGGAGACACCATTGTGGCGGGTAAGGTAGCAAACGGTGCCCCTTCCCAAGAAGCCAGGACTTGAGAATAAGATGTCAACGAGCTTGTAGAGCGTATCGCCAACCATCATCCTCCCGATCTGTTTGAGGAGGGGTTGGTTGTGGACCAGTGATGGGAATGGAACTAGGTTGGGTCCATCAGGAGGGAGAAGGGGAAGGAGGGATACATTCCAAGTCATGAAGCAGAGTTTGCCACAGTGTTCAGTAGATGGGGGGGAGATTTCCATTGATAGATCAAAACTGGGGCATCCATGACAGCTGAAGGAGAGTATGCAGAGTACGTAGATAAGGCGGTCGGGATCCTGGTGGATATTGAATGAAGGTGAGACACCACCACCGGAACGATCATAGAAATGGAGGCAGAGATTATTGTTAGTGAGCAACAATCCCAGCACGAACCGTCTCCAAGGCTGTTCAATAAGCATAATATATGCTTTTGTGTCCATCATTTTTCTGAGGCATCCTGCAGGCTGATAGGCTTCTCGCATATATTCACCAACTACCTTGGGACTTAGCCAAGTAACTTTGTCCATCAACGTAATTGCCTTGTCAACAAGGACAAGGTCTGGCTTGCAGCAATACTCAGATCCAGGTAACACCTTTTCACTCTATTCTCCCATCCAGTGATGGAGAATCCTGGACTCTGCCACTCCTCCGTCTGCCTCTTCTCTCATTCCCAAACCCTCCCTGTCAACGGTGATGGTGATAGCATTGAAGAAGTGTGTAAGTTGTTGTTCAGTACTTAGTTTCTCAGCCTGAGGAAGTGGTGCGGCAGTGAGTGGCATAGACGAGGGAGTGAAGAGCAGCCAGTTCCAGCGCTTCTTGGTAGAGTCATATAGGTGGAAATTTGTGCAAGAGTCTGGGGGCTGTGATAACCCTTCCTGTATGGACTGTGGTAGTGTGTCCCACAGGACTGTAAGTTCACCTGGGGAAATGGATTCGAATTGTTTTGAGAATGATGCAAATATAAGATTGATCATATAGCCAAGTGCAAGCATTGGTGTAGCCTGATCTTCGGTGTCGGGGCTCTCATGGATTATGCTACCAGCGAGTGTAGGCTGATCTTTGGTGTTGGGACGATTGCTTTCGTGGATTATGCTACCAGTGAGCTCCAAAGAAGTGAGCATATCCATGTCATGTACCATTTGGCTGTCTCTAGGGAGGGGATGAGAGCCAAGAGACTTGTAAACAACATCAATTGTTGAAAACTTAATATTGCCCCCCTGCGATCTCATTTGATGGGCCAAATTGTTTGAAACATTGAAGTCATGGGTGAGTGTGGCACTCTGAGTTCTGCAGTCTCATTCCATCATTCCAGTAACACGTAGCACAGTACTACAAATGGCAAGCATAGCACATAAAAGTATAAACAATGACAAACTGAATGTAGAATTACCGTGAGAGGCACAAGTGTAAATACTTATCAAAGTACTTGTTTAGATAGAACTCTGTGAAATGTTCAAAGGAGTTGTATGCCGTCAACTGAGAGTCTGCGGACCCTCCAAACCGTGGAATAAGGTGTGCAAATGTCTGTACTTGATTGAGTGGAATCATGTCACCAATATGTTGACCATTGGTTCTCTTAGCACACTTGAGGATCTGAAGTTGAGATGCAGCATCACTGCCAAATGGATCAAAACATTCAACATAAATGAGAAACTTATCCTCCTATGGCCATTTAACTCTGGTCTTGCCCAATGGATGCATGATATGTACATCATATTTGACCAACAACATGCCCTGCTATGACCATAAGGAATGAAGAAGAAAAGAAAAAGACTGATACCTCACCATTTAGCCCACTGTGAGGCCAATTGGTGCCTGCTTCAACATTGATGATAGCAGCATTGTAACGACCCAAAGACCATTTCTCGTTTGGAGGGGATGCAAACAGTGTCTGAGCAGGAGTGATATTTTGATTGTGTAACGGAAGGTTCTGTATTCGTACTTTGACCCAAATTTGCATGTCACTAAAAGGTAGTACTGCGGCATGAGAGGCACAGCACTGCCCTCTGATGGTGTGAACCACAGGGTGATGGTGTGCCCTATCATGAGCAAGATAGTCTGCAAGAGTGGCATGCAAGTTCGGGAGTCTGAAGTGTTCGGCAGCCTCATCCACGGTGATACATTGTATAGAGGGATCATAGCCAAGATGGATAGCTGTAGTTCCAATGCAGAACATACGAAGGGGAAGAGAAATGGTTCCCGATCTTTTATTGCAGAGATGGGACGATAGAACAAAGTAATTTGTGGGGGGATGGAATGAGAATGTAGTAGGATCAAAGTCATCAGGTTCGCCTGTTCCCTCATCATCGTCCAAGTCTTGGTCTTCCTCATCACTCTCAACAAGTTCTGCAGGATCTCGTGACAAATCTGACTACTTCCTGCACAGTGCTGTAGCAAGTTCAAAAGTGCAACACTTTTCAGCTCGATCAAGATATTAACATATTTGAGGGTCATAATTGTTATTATTGCTAGTGCTTGTGGGAATTTTGATTTTGGAAACATGGGCATGCTCCATAATATCTGCAGACCACTGGATGGCAACTCCAAGTTGTTTGATGCTGGGTACGAAGCTTTGCATTAACTCCAGTTTCAGGATATACCAGTTATCAATGAGTCTGTTTGCCTTTCCACTCCGTCCTCCATTGTCAATTACAGCTTGTTTATTTGCATGGAATGTATCTAACACAGAGGAGATCAACTGGAGGTCATCCACATTGATGTGGTAAGCCTGGACCCAATATTGAAACTCCATCAGTGCACAGTGTAAAGTTTCTGTTGGAGTTGACAGGGTGTGCAAGGTGTTCATCCAAGAGGTCCGTGAGGTGATGCAGAGGGCAGATGCGGTGGTCCGGAGGTCAAATGCTACCCAAGCAGCATTCCAGATGTGGTCTGGTATGGAATAAACTGGAAAAGAGGCAGACTATGTGTAGGACCACTAGTGCAAAGAAGGGTGAAAGGGGAGATGAGTGCTGGTGCTGTACAGAAAGTGGTTGATACGACCAAGGAAACTGGAATAAAACAAGACAAGATGGTTGAATGGTATGACTGATGGAGACGAGGCAAGATGGAACAAGGCGGTCGGACAGTATGACCAACAAGGCTGAGATGAGACGTGACTAGGACGTAAGACGACGAGACAAGACGAGACATGGGATTAGTGCCCACTGCATGCGAGACCACTAACTGGAACAAGATAACGACAAGGCGGAATGGAATGAGCTTGTTGGTGACGTGCACAACAACAATGAGATGAAGACGACGAGGCAACAAGTGATCCGACAACTTGTTACAAGAGATGAGAGATGGATTGCAAAAATGGCCTGAAGGCAGATATAAGGAGGCCTGGTATTAACTGAGGTGCTGACAAATGATCGTATGTTTTGGAATAACAAAGAACTGGGAGAAGCGAGTACTAAGTAATAAATGAGATGGGTAATATGATGTGAAATGAATGATAAGGAATGATTGACTGTGAGAAACAACTCTTATCATGAATATTAATGAGTCCGGCAATGAATGGGTATGGAAAAGCCTGGTCCGGGGCGATACCAGCAAGACCGAAGGGTGGAATGACTTACCATGCTCACAGATATGGACAGGACTGGATGGATTGACATGGGATGTGATGGGATGAGTCTGTGGGCGCTCCTATGATCCTATTTAGCCCTTGTACCAACCTAGAGAGCTGTGGCTCTCTACAGTGGATTGCAGTAACAAACAGACCAGGGGCAGCATCAGCGATGATACCAATGATGTAGCGTTGGATGTCATGGTGTATACGTCCAGTGACTTGTTTTAGCTTTGAGAACCTGCCTTTGAAGTGACAAAAACTGGCAGTAGGCTGGATAACTGAGGTTTGAAAGCCGAGTTCCGACTCCCCAACAATGTTGAGGCACCACTTGATGTCGTAGTCCCAGAATTCCTTGTGTACATGGTGGAGGAGCTCAGGGGAAAGGAATGAATGGGGGCATGACAATAGGAAATTCCAGAAAAAAGGGTCACTAACACTGTTCAATCGGAATCACTGTGCTTCACGAAAGAATGCTGGTAGGTCAGATGGATCCACTTTGGATTTCACAGCTTGCAGTTGCGCAATAGTCATTGAGCTAGTCCTCAGTTCATGGCAAAAAGGATCTCCGAAGTCTTTGTACATCGCCATGGTGACTGGCGATGTCTTTCCCCAATACATGTGAGCATCGCAGCCTTGGGAGTATCCACAATGTAACTTGCAATTGGAGTGAAACAATATCGCATATTGCCACCAGGATCTGGCAACATGATGCTGTACTCGGCGGCCTCCTTGACCAGCTGGAGGACAATATTTAAACATTTGTGGATTAGTCTATCTTCCAAAACACCACGTAGGCACTTGTTCTTGTGCACAAATTTTGGGATGGGCAGAAGAGCTGTAAGGAGGAATGAATTTGATGATAGCTTGAGATGGGCAGACATTCTAATGTTGGTGAGACTGATTAAGAGGGGGTGGGCGACTCTACCTCCACATAGCATGGTGATGTTGGTCTTGTCCAAAGAAAGGATAACACTGAGGAGGATTGCCCCTGTGGGAATCTTTTGCTATGAAACATAGATGAACTCCATAAACCATTTGTGATAAAGATCATACCTACTTATCCCAAGCATCGTTGCCTGTCAACCACTCGGTATAGATACGGCTGTTCTGGTCAGGAGTTTTATATACGCAACGAGGAATCCAGTCGAGGTGACCTTGAAACAGTAGATGGTTCAGAAGCCAGGCAATGCATTCCAACGCATCACACCAATAGAGGTATACATGCCGTTTCATGGAATGCAAGGTCTTGATTTTGATTGAACGCCAGCAGGGACCCCCAGGGAGGAGCTCTGCTTGGCCATGAAGCTCTTTCACAGTGGAAATGATAACTGAAGCACTCATATCTTAGCACGTACCATTGACAACTTGAGAAAATCATTGATTGCCCTCATACTCAACTCACATCAGCAAACTCAGGATTTCATCATAGTTACCATAGTGCCATAGTTGTCCCATAGGTCTCTCATAGTATTTATAGTATCATAGTTATCACAGGCTGGAATACACCATGGTCAATAAGTTGCCTAGCATTACACTATTGTCTGGGGATAGCCTATGTACCAACAAATCCCTTGATTGTTAGCCAACACTGTATAGTTTCTCCAGTATAGCCTGAGGTCTCCTCTTACTGGCAGTCAGCCAGGCTCCTTCAGTGCTTGACAGCCACTAGCAGTCTGGTATAGATGATGGCCAGCATGACAATGCTCCTTTATTTGCTACTTGCCATGTCACAAAGCTTAATACTAACTTAGAACAGGTTGCAACACTACCAACACACAAGACTCAGGCAATAGTCCATCTCTTTCATCAGAAGTCATCTAGCATCATGACAATCAGGCTCAGTGACAATGAGCCAGACAAAGATAATGATGCAGTGGCAACAGAGTTGAGAGCAGCCTGCCAGTGAGCATAGCTGACAAGCTGCTGGAAGAGAGTGAGGTCTCAGATAAAAGTAGTGCCCCTGCCAATGACCTAATGACACTTGAAGACAAGTTTGGTATCAGTTGTTAAATTGTCCTCTTTCATGGATGCAAAAGAGTAATCAATTTATAGCAAAAGCAATGGAAGATTGGACATCTCTAATATATGCCCTTTTTGAACCTATACCAGAGACTGACGAGATTAATGAACAGGTTGCACACATGTTCACATGTACTACCACACACACCGGTTGCCAGACAAAAATACACCAGTTCCTTGACATGAAAGAGAGCTGAGATCATGTGATGGGTGTCTGAGAGCCTGCAGCCATTCAAAATCATCAGTGATTGTGGCTTCAACTCGTTGATGAAGACAGGCCGACCTGAGTATTATTTACCATCTCTGTCAACTGTTTCACAAGATGTTCATCTTGTTTTTGCAAGGACATGGCAACAGATTGCTAAAATGCTGAAAGTGAGTTATTTGCATGTCAACGATCTGGGTAGGATATTCATACTACAATGAAGGAATATGATGGAAGAATGAATTTCATGACATACGGTGGACCTCACCTAACTACCAGGCATTCATAGTGTTCTCAGTTCATCTTGAGCATAGTAACAACATGTCCCTAGTTTTCCATTTGATATTGTCGAAGGTGCAAGGAACTCTGGCCATCGAAGCATTGATGCTGATTTTCTTGAAGTCACATACAGGCATCGAGCTTGCCTCAGAGTTTGCAAGGGTTCTAGAAGATTTTGGAATGACGGACAAGGTTAGTTGATTGATTTACTGCGATATGGTGACTCACCAAGTGCTAGATATTGTGTCATGTTATAACCTGCGATAATGCCTACTTGATGATTGATTAATTTGAAATCAAGCACCTGAGTTTGGTAGCCGCTTGACTCACATGCGCTGCTTCCTGCATACAATCAACCTTGTTGCAAAGAGCTTGGTCCGTGAGTTTGACATAGATAAGAAGTGGAGAGATAAGGAGCATACCAAATTGATGGACAAAGACATGGAGAGGCTGCAGCAGGAACTACACACATTGGCCAAGGGAATTGAGCTCGAGGAACTGATGGCAGTCGATGAGAACGATCTCGTGGTTGATGATGTTGAAGGATGGACTGACGAGGTCAAGAATTTGAGTGACAAGGAATAGAAGGAGCTTCATAGGACCATTCATCTGGTGAAACTGGCACTCTTTAAACTATGCACAATTGACACCACGGATGCAGCTCTGGCAACTGTTCTTTCGATATCAACAACATTTCTTTGTCGACATCCGCAACCACTGCAACACGCCCTAGCTAGCTTGTGCAAATGGATTTTCCATATTCTCGACTTTAGTGTAGGGTCAGCAACATCCAAGTGTTCAGGATTAGACTGACCACTGGATTTCCAAGTTTGCCAATCTTGCTCTCAGAGGGCCTCCACACTTCCAAACATCATCATGATTCATTGTTCCCAGCTGGCTCTGCTCTCAATAATATTTTGATACTTTGACTGTGACTGGCATGTGGGACTGTTGAAATTATGGGTGATGCCATGAATGCACTGGACATACCTGGGTCGGCATCGTTACCTTCGATGCCACATTTCCAGACTTGGCTGAGGTTGATCCAATCGCATCCATAGTTGATGATCTGTGGTGAGTAATTTAGACATCAAGTCCATATAAGTTATCACCCTGATCCTTACTGAACATTGATCGAAAAGCGGTGGAACGACAATGGGAACGACACCTAAGGCAATGCTCCTAGATTGTCTAGGTTATGGGGATATTCCAAAGTAAAGTAGACTTGAAGGGTGTGCATTGTAGGCGTTGTGGTGTAGTGAGCGGGCCTGGGTGTTGGGGTGGGGTGTGGAAAGAATAGGCGGAAGAGGTTGCAGTCTAGAATAATGTGGGGATGTTGAGATCGCAGTTTGGGCTGATACCTGGACGAGCAATGAAATAGATGCTTGTGTACTTGCGAACGGTAAAGGAGGATTCAGAGGTCATGGGAAGAGACATGTGGTGGAACATAAGGACCCATGAGAGTAAAGTCCTAAAAGATAACCTCACGTAATGCAATCACACTCACAAATTGCTAAGTCCTTCAAGAGCTTGGAACCTACATTTTCCACTACATTCATGTAAGTTATTTTAAGGAATGTACACTAACACAGATTGATGAAATATTCTTCGTCGCAAGAACTACATTTGCCTGTAATTCAGTGTGAACAAACATTTATTTCTGATATAGGAAAAGATTAACTTATGGGACTCAGAAGCGAATAATGAGTGTCATGAATATTGTTGCGAAACTGGAGAATGAAGGGAACGCCCAGAATGGCGAATTGTATCACACCATCGCCCGACAGTAGTGTTGGCAACCTCCAGCTCTTTCTCAAAATGATGGACCTTCAAACGATGGAGTTGAATTCGCAACACTTGCTCCGAAAGCTGACATGTAGCAAGCTTCATTCGGGCATGCAAACAGCTCGTCTTGCTTGAGCAACTTCCAAATGCAGGTAAGGTGCGTCAGGTTCGACCATGTAGCTATGCGTGGATTTAGGGGACTTTGCAATCCGTAAGTTAGCTAATGATCTGAACGGATACTACTGACTCACCGATGGGAGATCCCAATGGTTTTCAAGCACCTCAGCTGCTTTGGTGTTGGGTAACTCAGTACACAAATCAGAATATTCAATTTGACTCATTCCCTCTCTGAGTGAACGCAAAGGAGTACTTGGTGATGTTGGGGACAGTGATACGCATGGAATCCAGGAGGCTTTCAGAGGAATGGTCCTTGCCGAAACAAGTGTATCAAGGTGTTGAGGTCTTGAGGATAATGAATCCGAGTGAGTGGAGGGAAGAAGCGAAAGGAGTGTGCTCATCTCTTCGAGTCTAGCGGTGCTTGGTGTTCATTGACCTTGTAATATTATGTAATTGGAGATGCCAGTGAAAACTGAAGTGTGACACTTAGTGATACTTCTCTCATTACTACTTAGAGGATGCCTTGGTGTCCAAGTTGTGGGAAAATTCTACCATCGGAAAATGCCATTTTACGACACATGAATCAACCAGCTTCCCCTTGTCATGGCTGGGTAGATCAACTTGTCCAAATTAGTGAACTGGTTGAATCAGTAGACATGCCAAAAAAGTGTCGACCGGTGGTGGAACCACAACATTCAGTAGCATTTGGAGACTGGAACCCACCGAATCTGGAGGATATTCATCACCCAGAAGACCCAATGGATGTGGATCCTGCTTATCACCAGTGCATAGAGGAGTATCCAGGCACTGCTGCAATTTACACACAAGAGTGGACAATATTCCTTCAGCATTTCGACCAAGACCAGTTTGAGGAGGAGCAGCACTCAAACCTCTATTATCCTTTCTCCTCTCATGCAGATTGGGAACTTGGGCTTTGGCTGACGTGGTCTGGGCTAAGTATGGCTGCTACCAACAGCCTTCTCTCTCTAGAACTGGTAAGTTCTGTAACATCTCGTCCAGATATTTCTAAAAATACCTAGATGAAGACACTCCTGATCTCATTCAGAATAGTGCAACAATTGCGTGGCCTGGTAGAGATCCTCCCCAGTGGTCCTTAGTGGCAGCCTGAGTACCGAGTCTTGCAGACAAAACCAACTATGTCTCCAGTGAGGCTATTCTACCAGGATACCATTCACTGCCTCGAGGTGCTCTTCGGTCATTTGTTATTTCACGACAAGATGAACCTTATACCACACTGTGTCTACCGGACCACTGAGTGCTTGGTTCACGTGTACACCAAATGGATGACAGGGGATGTTGCATGGCAGATGCAGGTATGTTTCTATCTTCAACATTGATTGCAGCATCCTGATCGATTGGTCCAACAGAGTAAATTGCCTGAAGGAGCTATGCTCCTTGGTGTTATTCTGTCGTCTGACAAGACCAACGTTTCCGCTCTTGTCAGTAACCGGTGTGCCCACCCACTCCTAATCGGACTCGCTAACATCCACATGTCTACTCGCCTCAAATTATCATCGGACACCTTTCTCCTCACGGCCCTTCTCCCAATTCCCAAGTTTATCAACAGATCAAAACGTATTCGTGGCATGCTCACCGATCAGCTCATCCACGAATGCCTGGATATCGTACTGGATCCTCTCAAGGTTGCCGCTCGCATTGGAATAATGATGAATGATCCCCTTGGCAACCTGCATCATTGCCACACTTCCATTGCCTCGTATATTGTGGACACCCCTGAAGCATGCATGCTTGCCGGTGTGGGAGGCAAGATGTCCCCCATCACCACTGCTATGTATAAGCAGTTCAGTGATTTGGAACGACACCCCCCATGCACCCAGAGATACATGTTGGCACAGCTCTGTGATATCACAGTTGATCTAGATAATGTAGAAGAATACTTCAAGGCCGCACAAGAGAACTGACTGAATGGCATCGCTTTGCCTTTCTTTCGAGACTGGCGAATGGCCAATCCTTCAATGTTTCTCACCCTGGAGCCACTTCCTGAATGGCACAAGAGATTCTGGGACCATGAAGTCAAATGGGCAATCAACATTGTCGGCGCACAAGAACTCGACTTTCATTTTGCGATTCTTCAACCATCGGTAGGCTTTAGACACTTTGGTGAGGGCATTTCCTACCTCCAAAAGGTTACTGGGCAGATGCAGAGGGACATGGAATGGTATCTCGTTGGAGTAGTCACTGGCACTGCACCTCCCAGCGTGGTCCTTGCAATCTGTTCACTGCTCGACTTCTCTTACCTCACTTAAGCTCTGGAACTTGACGACAATGACTGTAATATGCTACTCGCGTATTTGCACACCTTCCACGAGAACAAGGCACATGTAACCAAGGCTGGCGGACGAAGAGGCAAGAAGGACGTTATCACAAACTGGTATATTCCCAAGCTGGAATTACTTCAAAGTGTTGTACCCTCAATTCACAACTCAGGCGCCCCGTCTCAGTGGACTGCTGATGCCACGGAGCATGCACATGTCCTGATGATCAAGAATTCCGCCCGGAGGAGCAACAATGATGACGTTGACCCACAGATCTGCAGGTATTTGGATCGTCTCAAAAAATGTTCAAGATTTGAACTTGCGACCTCTCTTTGAGAACACGCACAGACCACTTGTGGGACCGATGGTGATGGTAACAATGACGGCAAGGATGACAGTGTCGCTTTCAATGATGATATAGATGAGGATGCTCGTCTCTTCCACTCTGTTGCCAAGCTCGGTCAACCTAAGCATTTGCCCACCAACTACTTTACCAAAGTCGACGATATATCGGCACCATACTCCATCTCTCGTCGGATTCCTTTTCCTCTATGAACTTTTATTGCTGGCAACAGTGCGATCAATTTGGCCAGGGATCCCAAGGTCTGTTGAGGTGCTGTTGATAACATTGCAGCAGAATTCCAGATCTACGATCTCCAAAGTGCCCTCAGTGATTACCTTGCGTGAGAATTGTCAAAGTTGCGACATTCCATAGGCGGGCCACGCTCCTCCACTCCTGATTGTCCTCTTCCATTCAGTAATATTGCCGTCTGGTATACGATACATATCCAACAGAAACCTTTCCACTCTACTGGCGAGCTAGATGCTGCGCAAACTGTTGTCGCCTCCCCACCTTCCACAAACTGGAAATATGGTCATTTTGACCCTGTAATATTCAATGTCGACCCGGAGCAACATTGGCTGCAATCTGGATTATTAGGTGATCATAGATTCCATCTCATCCTCTGCATCGAATCAATCTTTATCAAATACTAGGTCATTGCATTGCAGAGCTTTGACTCATTTTTTGTCCAGTGCCACCTCTCGGCCGAAGACCCTGGTGGTGCAAGAACTTCCTTGTATACACCTGTCGATTTGATGTCATTCCCCAAGCTGGCATCCAAGTTGACCTGACCACAACCATGCATGTCCTACGATGCACCAAAAGAACAAACAGAGAATATCTTGGTGATGTCATCCTGTTGAGTCAAGTCTGCTCTCCTGCACGCCTGATTCCACGATTTGGAAGAGCTGCTGATAAGCGCCTTTCTTCGACCAATAGCCATGCATTGTCCAATGAATATTGGCTCAATAAGTACTGGGACAAGGAAATGTATTATGCACTGTCCCGTTCTGTATCTTAGGTCAAATACTGACTGGGGTTCTCGTTCTCGTTCATTGCTAGCATAGTTTTATATATTACCCCCTATCAAATGTGACTATTTATAGCTTGTGTCACATTATGAAACTTGTCCGAGTTAGAATAAGGAAATTTTTGCTTGCGCTACAAAGCAACAACATATAGTGGCACTATGCCTAACTTTGTGACAGACTATTTGCAAAAGCTGAGTTCGACTGCAATGCCACTGGAGGGCCGTCCCATTGAAATTATGGATGAACTGATCTCCCAAGAGCTAGATCAGCACATCCTGGATGAATCCAAAGATCCCCCTCCAACTTCACACTCAGGCATTATCTCATGGCTATTCCCTGACCTTGCATTTCTGGATCAAACTGATCTTATTGCCAATGTGAATCAAAATCACCACATGCTTCAAGTGTCTGTTGCTGTGAGTGCTATGGCAAGTTCACAAGAGACAACCCCCCGCTACCACACACAATCTCCGTTCCCATACTCGACTTACCAAGGAAAAGAGTGGTGCACAATCCGAGGGAGGAAAGGGGGGGCAAAAGCGAAAAGTTCAGCACAACTTACCAAGGAAAAGAGTGGTGCAAAACTTGAGGGAGGAAAGGGAGGAGTGAAGGCGAAGAGTTTGGGAAAATGGGAGGGCAAGGGTTGGAGGGGGAAGGGGGGGAATGATGAAGGCGATGGCGATGGCAACGACACCACTAGCAAGGACGACCACTCTGCAAACTCGAAGGCCCTTTACAACGTCCACAGAAAGGAGTGGAATGTTGAAGCTGCCAGCGGTGGGACTGCCAGCACATTGGTTAATGAGGTGTTCATCAACCGAGTTGAACAAGTTATTAGCGACCACTTCACAAACCCAATGCCACATACTGATTTTAATGACCACGACGACACTGTTGAGGATCCTTAGGCAGATGCCTCAGCACTAAACTGGAAGGAACCCACCATACCTGCCTCTGGGCACCCCACCAGTGGTTCAACCAAACCAACCGACACCGACATCGAAGAAGCGGATGCAGGCTCGTCCTTTGGTTCTTCCAAGAGGCCCTGCAAAGGAGCGGCTTACGACGGGGACTCATCCCAGGACCAAGACTATTTCGAAGGCAAGAACAATGTGGACACAGTCAAGATGCACACCCCGGAGAGCTATTGTGCTGCCTTCATGAACGCACTCACGGCAGCATTGCTATTGTGCGATCACAATCAATCCTCCTCCCATACTCGGCGTTGGTGGTATGGCACCTTCTCTACCAAGGCATTGGCATCAGAAGACAGAGAATCCCGCTGGTCTAGAAAGCCTGATCTTCTTCTGCTTGAAGGCGCTAGTGGTTCTCTCGGACATGATTACAACACAGTTACCTGGAAAAGTCCCAAAGTGATTGGCGAGATGACTCTCAGTACATTTCAAGACAACAAGACGCTTGTCAAGAGCCTGAACACCAAGGTGTACATTCTTCTATCTTCTCAGCCATGGTGCTGTCACATCCTCACCCTTTCCTTTGCAGCCTCCAAGTTACAAATCCACTACTTCAACCGTTCTGGAGTCCAGGTCTCTGCTTCAATCAATTGGCACCAACAGTTGAAAGAAACGTGCAAGATTTTATACACATTTGCCTATGGAGACAAGACCATCCTTGGATTCGACCCAACCCTCCATCTACACTTCTATCCTTCTATCTCCCAACCCCTTCGCCCTCCCTTCGTCGGCACTGTCACTGTTGATGGGGTCAAGCATGATATCATCTCTATTTTATGGGCAAGTAATGGATTCATTGGACATGGCACTGTTTGCTTCCATGTTCGACAACGTGGAGCACCCATGTACCAAGATGGTATCATGGATAAGCATGATCTCATTCTCAAAGACAGCTGGGTCAAGAAAGCATTACTGGACCACAAGGGGCATATGCTTGAAAGACTCGCCAGAGTGCCAGGTATCCTGTCACTTGTCAAAGCCTGGACCATCTGCAATGACGAACAGGAAGATGACACTCTCCGTTATAGGCCTCATAGGTGGTCTCCTCTGAAGGATTCAAGATTCATGCATCATGTACACAGGTGTCTGTTGATGACACCGGTGGGTAGCCCGTTCACGACATTCAAGTCTCAGCGCGAACTACTTTGCAGTTTAATCAGGCACTCGAGAGTAAGTCCTTTGGTCTGATTGGAATCGAATCCTTATGCACTAATACTCATTGTAAGTCCACAAAAGGCTTGTCGTGGAGAAGGGTATCTTGCACACAGATATAAGTCCGAACAATATGGTATTCAAACGAGGACCTGAAGCAGTTTGACAACTAGTACTCATTAACTTTGACTATGCAGTTCAGCTGAACCAGCAGGTGCAGTACCCACACAGAACAGTAAGGAAATGTTACTACTACATTTGCGATTACTTACAAGCCTGAACAGGGCACACTGCCTTTCGTTTCTTTGGCGGTCTTGCGGAAGATCGCCAAAGGAGAGCTGCGGGTACAGCATGAAATTGCTGATGATCTCGAGTCGTTTTTCTACATATTTGTGTGGATTTGTGTCTCATTTACTGGGCCCGGCCAATATATTTGGACCCCACCAAAGGACAACAGCTTCATATTCCACGCTTGAGGAGAGGGAGCAGTAGCTCCCAGAGGGTTGATGAATACGATGAATGCAAAGATTGCATTCCTCTATTCTCCCAACAACATGATCAACCAGCAATTTACACCATACTTTAGCAGTTTGAAGAACCTGGCCAAGAAATGGAAGGATCTCATCAAAATCGAAGACTTGTGCAGACTCGGTCAAATCCCAGACCAAAATTCCACCCAGCACCCACTCACGCATCAAGCCATTATGGCAATGCTCCGAAAATGTATGGACGCTCTTCAAGATCCTGTTGCAGGAGCACTTCCTTTGCCTCCGCCATCTTTACCTCCCCTTATCAACCCATCATCCACTGTTGCATTCAAACAACCACTGCCACTGCCATCACCTTTATCTCAGCTCAAGACATCTGGAAAGAGAAGACAGAACAACAGCTCCGGATCAATCAACACTGTCTGGTTACCCTTGTCCAAGTGACACTGATTCGTTATGTATACTAGCAATGTTTTCTTCATTTGTTGTGTGTCTTTTTGTTTCTACTTACTGTGATGTACGAACAATCCTTTTTTTATCGTACAAGTCTGGAATACTACTAAGTGCCTCTGAGTCTACATACTCCATCTTGCTTAAAAAGTATTTAAGTCCAGTGCCAATTCACAACACACAGACTTTCTCTTCGACTTTGCTCATGTGCCATGATGGCCTCGAAGTCGCACAAATGACAGACTTCTGGCGGAACAACTTAATGATCCTAACAATCAGGAGTTGTCTCCTCCCCAGCCAAACACACTAGCCAATGGTCGCAAGATTCTTACTGAGGCGGCCACACATTTGCGGTTGAATGGTGACAAGGCCCAGGATAAGTGTTGGAAATGCTTGCTCGAAGTAACGGAGGAATGTCTCCCTGGTGACAAGGGCTATGGCTCTGATTTCATAATCCCAGATGGCTGTTCACAAGAGGGGTCCGCCAGCCTGGGTGAGGAAAGGAATGAAAACAGGGAAGGGGAAGGGGAAGGGGAAGGGGAAGGGGATGACGACGAAGGGGAAGGGGAAGAGGATGAGGATGATGATGAAGTCGAAGGGAATGGGGGCAAGGTTGGTATTTGAGGCTTTGGATTTGAGTCGGATGATGCAGGCAATGAACAGATGGTGAGCATGCGCATGCACATACATTTTTAATTTGGAATCTGAATCATATTGTCCCAGCCTGATCATGCAGATGAATGGCAAAAGGCAGGCAGGGTACGCAGCCATGCGGTTACCAATCTGTCTAATTAACTCTATTCCACAGGTTGCTAATGTTCTAGATGAACACCACACCAGGAATCGATGACCTCGCCCACCCGCTGATCTCACAGCATTACAGCAGCAGGCTGATGAGGATGAAGTCGGCTCCGACATCAATCACCCCAAGCCTTGCAGCAAATGGTTCTCGAAGATGCCGAAGAAAGATGAATGTGACGATCCCATGCAACTTGCTTTCTATCCCCCGAAATGGAAAGACTTCATCGAAGATTGCAAAGTGGAAACTCGTACATACATCACAATTCGCGATCCCTGGCCCAAAAACATGAGGGTGGCAATTAACGGCTTTATCGTGGACTGCATGAACATGACACTCACGAGGTGGAGGAGGGAGGAATGTTCAGTTGAGAAAGGGTTCTACCCTGAGTATAAAGAATCAATGCGTTCCTTGGTATGTTTGGTGATATCTCTGTGCTGCTAATTTGAATGCTTTTCTATAGTTTTTGAAGACATTGCTTCATGGCATGGCGAAATCAAGAAGGCGGCGAGAGTATCGGTTCGGGCTCACTATGATCTTTTCCCTCCCCAAGGTAGCAACTTGTTGAAGGCTGTGACTTATCGATATGTCAAGACCACCGCTGCCAATTTCATTAGCAAGTCGGTGTTTGCTCACAGTGGCAAGGATGAGCAGGTACGTTCTCATTGCTACATCTATACAACCTGTCCTCTTACTTTCTTAGGGCCATATAAATAATTTCGGCCACCCCACTGTGCAGGACCTTCTGCACATCTTCCTATTCGGTTGTCACAACCGTGTTGGGAACCTTTGTCCCGGTGAATTTGGTACATGCATCCCAAATGGCACACTATGCCTTGCTGTAACTGCAGTAAGTTTGGAAGTGTTCATTGCAGTCTGGAGTGACTCTGAGACTAATGATTGAAACAATTAATAGATTAGATGTATCCTTGATGGTTACAAAATGTATGGCAAGGCTAAATTCCCCCATTTCTCAGGTGATCTTTATCATTCCAAGTGGCTAAAGTTTTCTAGTCTTGTTGAAGAGCTTGAGGGGAATGAGCTGCATGGTGATAAGTTTGATGAAATGTGTCATGAAATTGCTCAAACTGGGATGTAAGTTTGTCAATAGCTATTAATGCCTGAGGCTAATGTCAATAGCATGGGTGGTGAACATGACAATGAGTCTGGGGATTCAAGCAGTGATGATGAGTATGGCATTGTAGTTGATTAGAAATCTTATTCCATGACAGTGTGGCCTCTATTTGATATGCTTTTTCTTGGGAATTATAACCTTTTGATTTGATTTGAATGCTAGTGGTAGAGTTAATGAGCTGTTAATTCAAGTGACATTTGTAAAATATAATAGGTTCTCACAATTTCCCAAACACTATAATAGTGTCTTCCAGTTTGTTCACAGTCTCTCAACATTCTATTCTTGGGATTAGATTATGTATGCTATCATTTCAAAGCCATTGATAGACTGTGTGATACTAGTATAACTGCCATTATGAATAGAATAAGCTTGGATCTATACCAAGACTGAAAGTACTGGGAGTCTACTGTTGCAGCCTATCATTTTAATCAATACTAATGGGGCCCTTTGACAATACTAAATACTAGGAGTATGCTTTGACAATCTGTCATTTTCAGAATTACTATGAGGCTCTATGACACCACTAAATACTGGGAATGTACTATGATTTTTACAATCACTATGAGGCCCTATGACAGTGCTATCAGAGCACTGTCTAGTTGGACCCTCGCTATGAATGCTATGATACTGTCCAGTACTGTCCAGTACTGGACAGCTTGCCCTTGATTTGCTGATGCAGAATAAAGCAACCATAATGCCAACTCCCACTCCTTGCAGGATGCAAAAGGGTAATAAAGGTTGGTGGAGCAATAATCACTGAACCGGTCTGCTTCAAATCTGTCTATAAAAGTAGGCCCAGTCATGAATATTCTTGCTGCCTCTGGAAACAGGTCGCAAGTCACTTGCAAACCCCCTGGAAATGGAGGCTCGGAGGCGGGGCTTGGATCAACTTCTTGAGCGGTGTAATCATTAGCGTCAACATCCATCGCAGTCAGATCCCCCGAAAGGGCCAGAGAGTTGGCAGCTGGACTCGGTGGGGTAGAACAATGAGTAGAACCAGAAAGAATGCTATTACAGAGGGAGACGAGGTTATCGACCCAGGTGTTGCAGCCAGAGGTAGGTTGGCTCATATGGTTTGTGACTGCAGAGTCATCCTTGAATCCACCCTTTCCGCAGTTCAGGCAGTGCAGCATGGTCCTGACACCATCTACTAATCAGTGATGGAACCAAATGAATATGGAATCCAGGATCCAAGTTCGAGGCAAAAAGAGTAAGTTATTTGAGTCTTACCAACGTTACGTACCATTCAGGCTGCCGACAATCTGAACCCAGCACAGTAGTTCGGTTACACACCTGAGTAATAAGACATGCGGTATGACTTACCTGTCATTTTGAAGCCTTGGCAAGGCTTCAAGCCTCTCTCCTCCCATCAAGACCGACTCAGGACAGGACCAATCCCTCCCCTGTGCTATCTTGAATTATGCTACCATATCCAACACCAGTTACTGGGTCGTGTTTAAGAGTGCTGAATTATTCCGTTCATCCTCTTTTCTGAAGTTGACTCTCTCAGAGTCGGGATTGATACCGCCCCTGGTCACACAGTTCAAAATTCAGAGCCAAAAGCCGACTTGTTGGAAGTATTACATCAAACCCTTTCCTCATGTGTTTGTTTTCCCCTCCATGCATGCTAATGTATCATGTTTACTGATCATATTACTGCAGTGCAGCTCCGCTTTCCTTGATCACAAAGCATTCGTTGTGCTCGATGTGGCACGAGCCCGGAGGGAGGTTTGCTGTGCTGAACAAGCGCTAGCCCCTTGCGGATGAACATGCAGCCGTTTCGGAGCTATATCAGCTCCATGCACAGACCTTGGGTGATGTATTGCACCCTCTAGAATTCAACATCAGAATGGTTCTTGCAGCAATGAGGCAACATGGAATAGATGAACAAGATCCCAGCTTTTCCAAGTCGCCCAATCCCCAGGCTGGGACTGGTTCTCAGGTGCAAGTTGACTTGGATGGTATGTCGGTCGAACTTTTAAACAAGTCCCTTGTTATCTTAGGGTGCCTTTGTACTAGGGACGATCACCAAGAGTGTAGGGGATCGTCTATTACACACCTGCTTGGACTGAAATGGTATTGTCCTCGATTTCTGCTCAAGTGTTTTTGCTAGATATGCACTCCACTAGTTATCATATGTATCTATGCACACCATGTACTATGTTGAAATTGATGTATGCATACTGTGGACTACTTATGCCTGGCTGGCTGCGACTGCTAGTGTGCAATGCAACTTTGTCCGAATTCTGTTGTAGGACTCCACTTCAGCCATTTCTGATGGGACTACAGGACATTGTTTCTCCAAGTCAAAATCTTGTTGTACTATGCCAGTGACCCTCTTATTAGTATCTCATGATCAACGCCCAGAGACACAAATGTCATGCACAAGCGAGCATCATCGGATAATAGCAGCTGCCTAATCTTGAAGACAATACCATATGTCGATGCTGCTGTGTTGGAGGAGAGTATGAGATGGCATCCTGTGCTGCTTATCAGTATGTTAACCTTCAATGTTTGGTTTATCTCTTGACATACTCACAGAGATATTCATGCAATATTACATTGGAGGTCGAGAGTTTTATATCCCTCAGGGTGAGTAATATATCAGTCGTTGCTGCGATGAGGCGAAAATAGCCCTTAGCCTCTCTCCAGCCTTATGCTCAACTGTACATGGATGGCATTTCAGACAAAATACGTGAGACTTTCCCCCTTGAATCTTTCTCCCACTATGATTAGAGTTGAAGCGAAGGATACATGGTAACTGTGAATCATGGCAAATGCTCACTCCTGCACCAGCTGCAGATCTGTCACCCATTTACAAAGGCTTCACCCTGTGACAGCCTGTCTCATATATTAAAGATGGTTGTGGGTACCTCATAGGGTATAGGTATTTTTCTGTTGTAATCAGCACAAGCGATTGCTCCCCACTGACACTCACATTTGGTTCAGGTCATTCCAAGTCTGAGTCAGGTATGCTGCTGAGACCTGCACTGGACATGGTCTCGGAAGAGCTTGCCATTAGTCACAGCTCTCATCTTCCGAACAGTTGTGATTTACAGCGACCACTAGGTCAACATCAAGGAGGTTGGGACATTGTCGGAAACAAAAAGGTACTAATTCCACTGGCAAGTTGCACAAACTCAACAAATCTGGTGTGTCCGATCATCATAGCTTCAGCAAGCAACTCAAGAACACCTTCCGAACTCCCACAAAGGTCAACATCACCTACCTCCAGTTTCTAAATTCAATAATCGTCACAGTCTGGTGAAAGCTCGTTCAATCTGCCGATTGACTATTAGTCATGCACATTGTCACCGAGGAGGTTCCTATCAACATCAATGCAGAGTCGTCATTGCTCCCCGGATTAAATAGTTTTTCTACTAACTGTCGGATGAGGAATTGCTCAGCATGGTTGTTGCTACTCAAAAATTGAACAGACAACTTAATTGCAACTTAACAGCTTCAGTAGAAAGCTTTCATCATCAACCAAGAAAGATACCTCAATGCTAACACTTTCCATTTCCCACAATCATGCTAGAGCGATTCTCACTAGAAGATGGTGCATTCAAGTTCAACAATGATGCTCCACAGATTCAAGTTCAAACATGCAATCTGGTATGTAGCCATTGATGCTTCTTCACGCCTCGCCTAACTTGGTATGTAGTCCAGGAAGACACATTGTAATTATCCGTACTGGTGGTCACGTTCTAAATTGAGAAGACAGATAGGCCCAATAATGTGATATGGAGCTGGAGGGGTATCATCATGCATGGCTTCTCTGACTGCAGTAAAGCCATTCTTGATGATGCATAAACTTTCTGACTCTTTTTCAAATACCCATTGCCATTCTCATCTAGGCTCATTCCAAAAGATGAAGAGATGCAGCCCGAAAAGCTGGTGTCATTGATTCATGCGAGCCACATTAACCTAGTATGACTGTCTTGATGTTCACTGCCAGTGTGTGAATTTAGATATGGATAGCAAAGCACACACATGAATACTAGCCATATTATTATTTAGTGTGGATTTTTTCATTGATCAAATAGTATCTTGTAGATATAACCTCAATCAGTCTGACTTGTCAACATAATATCATCCAAGTCTGTTGAGCACTTCCTTAAACTTTCAATTTTTGTGATCAGACTCAGACTGTGACTATGTCACAGTAATACCAGAGACTCCGAGTCAACTCAGGTGTGTTGCTATTTGAGTTCGTGTTGTGTAGTAGCTACTAATACTAGTGTGAATTGTTGCATATCTAGTGTGCTAGCCTGAGCCCTTGTCCACTTGTCTGCTGCATTGGTCTATGGTGTCTATGGAATATTTGGAGTATGGATGAAGTTTGCTAGCCAGCTAGTGGGGTTGCCAATGCTTTGTATATATATGGAACATAGTATAAGCCTATGGATTCTATGAATGCTATAAGTGTTTCACATGTCTCAGTGTTTTGTTGATGTATGACATGGTCTAGAAGCAGTGGCTGTGAAACAGAGTCCGAAAGTCACCGTTTCAACATTGGTATACCCGAAATACATAACCGTCGGTTCATAAGCTCTGAGTGGTGTAACAAAAGCACCTTTCCATTTGTCACCCTCCTTCATCTGGATATTGTTGTAACCCCACTGCAGATCAAGCATGGTAAACATGTCTGCTCCTTTGAGCTAATCAATCAGTGACAGAATGAGTGGTAAAGGATAATTATTTTTAATGGTGCCTTCATTTAAATACCAGTAGTCCATAACTAGCTGCTTTTTTCCATTCTTTTTTGGGATGAAAAAGACTGGAGATGTCTGCAGGGACTTAGAGGGCTGGTGTAAAGATGCTGTCGGGGTCAATAGGGTATGCAAGGTGTTTGTCCAAGGGGTCCCATAAGCTCTGCAGAGGGTGGACAATGTAGTCTGGGCATCAGAAACTACCTAGACAGTGCTCCGGACATCAGAACATTTGCATATTGCTTACTTCAGCTTTGGCACACTTATAGTACTTTCACAAGCAACTTGGCCAATTAAATAAGCACACCCAAACTCGCAAAGCGAGCAAAGCAAAATTGTTCAACCCACCAGACCACACATATAGTAAGCAAGATAAGCATATCAAATATATTAAGTTAAATTGTAAGGGACAGAAGAAAAGATAATAGCCTGCTTTAACCTGCTACCCATGAACGTTGTGTACTGTTGCATTATCTGAGTTGTTGTTGCACCGTCTGTTGGTGTTACACCATGTTGTGTTGTGTCACCGAGCCATCGTCATCTCGCTCACATCGTTGATGTGCCGTCTTTGTTGCATTGGCAGTCAGTGTTGTCATCCTTGTCACCATGCACCTGCCTCCTCCTCCTTCTCCTCCTCCTGCTCATCACCTTGTCCTTGTCACCTTGTCATTGTTGCATTGTCAGTCAGCATCATGCCACTGTTGAGTCGTCACATGTCTGTCCTGGGTGTGCAGAGGTTGGAGCCTGAAAGGGATGCGGATGGGATGGGGATGTGTCACCATTGTGGCATGTGTCCCACTCATCTCATGTCATCTGGAAGGGGGGTGGGAACGGGTTAGTATGCACCTCATCATCTTGCTGTTGTCACATCATCAATCGGCGTCATGCCACTGTCGAGTCATCGCCTTTGAGTCATCTTCATGCATTGCATCATCGTCGTGTGTCCATTCTGGGTGCACAGAAGCTGAAGGAGATGGGACTGGA
>JBBPLX010000328.1:0-28260 GCA_038090015.1 Leccinellum albellum | reverse complement strand
CCATCCATCCGTCCGTCCGTCCATCCTTCTGTCCACTAACCCTCCCTCCATCCATCTGACCACAAACTGTCTGACCATCAGCAACATCACAGATATAGGTAACCTGTGTGAGTATTGATAGTCTGACCCATGCAGATACCGGTACTTATGAAATACCACATATGCTGTGTGTCTTCAGCGTCACACCGACATGGCATCATGATGCTATTAGCATGCCATGTCGTTGTATCACTGTCGACGTTGCATTGTCACATTGATTTGATGTTATCATCATCTATACACGCTAGCTGAAGAGAGAAGGGAAAGGAAGGTGAGGAGGTGAGGGTCAGGATGTATGTGCGTGCATGTCGTTATTGCGTCATTGTTTGCGCACCATGACGGTGCACGCAGCTGGGTAGAGAGTAAGGAAGGTGAGGAGGTGAGGATGAGGGTAAGGGTGTGTGCATGGGTGAGCATTAGATTAAAAGAGGATGCATGCATGTCATCATTGTGTTATCGTTTGTGCACAGCACACCCTGGGTGGAAAGAGAGGAGGGAGAGGAGGAAGAATGTCGTCGTTGTTATGTCAGATGAGGCATAGTAGTATTCACTGCCGTCATCTCATCTCCTCCTTGTCCACCCCCCTCCTCCTTATCTCCTTCTTGTGTTGTTGCTCCGTCCTCAGTGGGTTGATGCTGTTGCATTATCACCTAGTCGCCAATCAGTGTCTCATTGTTGTCATATCGTCTTTGTTGTTGCATCATTGTATTGTTGACGTTGTTATTCTTGCGCTGCCGTCTCCATTCCACAAGGGTAAACCCCACGGGTCCTGGGTACAGGTATTGCTGGGGTATGACCAAACCCGTTCCTGTGGTGGGCGCAAGGGTGTGGGTATGAGTGCTGATACCTGGAGGGTATTATACCCGTGATGTTGCCCATCTTTCCCTCCATTTGTCCATCCATTCCTCCCTCCGCCTCTCCCTCCATTCAGCTGACAATCTAGGCCGTTACACTAGACAGTAGTAACAGTATCTACTCATCCTTCTCTCCTTCTATTTTGCATCAGGCTCATCAGGTCCCGCTTTCTACTTGCAAATATATAGCAATGTATTATGAGTCGTTATCAATGTACTACTATCCATGCCAGTTTACAAGTTCAAACACCCAATGAGATCGTGCAAGCCCATTCACCATCCTCACAACTCCGACTCACTCACCCTCCACATACCGAATGCCTCATCGACCGTCAGGAGTGGCTCCTCTTCCAATGGTCTTCTCTGTACGCCCTCCAGAAGCTTCTTCCATGCTCCTGCATTATATAATGCGGGACCGAGGAGGTGTTCTAGGCATTCCTGTGCCTCAGACATACTCATTCCAACTCCCTCGGGTTCTTCTGTCCTCAGGAACAACTCTACGATCTCTCGCGTTTCCACAGTGTCAATAACTCCATCAGGAAGCGTGGCTCTGGATGTCTTGTGACTCCATTCGTTGATCAGCGTCTGACCTGGAGTGGAACTGCCACTAGTCAATATGTCAGAACAACTCGGCCTCGGTTGTCATAAGTAGTACTCACTATCTAGTATTGCCAGTAAGTTCTGGAGGCAGCTGAGCTTCGCCTTCTACTAGCAAACGTATCGGAGGATCATGGTCTTCATGCCATCTGCCACTCCCACTGGCAGTTTGCATTCTCTTCGGGTCATGCGGTAAGTCATCCGCTACTCTGTATGCTTTTGTACGTTGAAACTGCACAAGATCCTGACGAGTGGATTCGAAATATTTCTGAAAGTCGAAGTGGTTGATGGCGCCATGAATCCAAGTATGCTCTGAAGAAGGGGGAGGCGCGAACATTTGCTCTGGCACATTTAGTTTCATGGCTGCCAATACTGTAGAATATTCCATTCGCATTAGGTCTGTCTGAAAAACAATGCACGTTTCCTTACCGAAAATCCCTTGGTTGGATGGGTGTACCGGGTCTAGTGATAGGTATTTGACATCCTTCTTTGCAACCTCAGTTCTCTTCGTCCACAGCCAATCAAAGCGATCACGAATGAGATATTCATCAAAGATGTCCAGCTCATCCTCCCCATCTTCCGAGAACGTGTGTCCCAGAAGTTCTTCGATGATAAGGCGCCGGATATACAGGTATTTCGCCAGACGAGCCCCAGAGTTGTTGATACAAAGTGAGAAGAGGTCATATAGCTGGTTTGCTGACCGACTTGAACCCCTTTGTCCAGCCTCCATAGTCCAAGCCTTCCAAATGCTTAGCCAATAAACGACATTGTAGCATAGTTGTGTCCATGCTGCCGCATATCGCCGTGGCAACGCAAGGTATCCAACATTATGCCCGTCCTGACCAAAAGCTCTCACCACACACCGCACAACAGTCCCACCGTCCGGGCATGCATACTCGGCTTCCACTGGTATGTCATACCAGATAGCATGTGGCTCTCTAGATTTCCAGTCGGCGTGTGTAATGGTGAAACATTCAGATGAAATTTGGAACGTGGCGATCTTGTCCCTGCGATGATGGAAAGGACTCATTGTGGTGGACTCGAATAGAATGATATTATGGTATTCAACCGTAAAAAATGGCTGGATAAAACTATATGAAACACTCCTCATTCGGTCTTTTATTGAAACCAGAAGCAGGGTGCAGGCCGGTTCAATATTTAGTCCACGTGAAAGATTTGATCGTTATCGTATCATCTGAAAAAATGAAACGATCCCTCTTGCAATTCGACTCTCATGTCGAGCTTTTCATCACAAAACTGCTCTCTTCGTTGTGCATGTCCCATCGTCAGATGGGCCTACAGGTCTGAGTCATCAGAGCGTGTACTAGTGCCTTCCTCCCTGGGGTGTGCAGCAGTGCGTGGTCACCTGTCAAGGTGGCTAGTATTACATCCATGCTACTGGACGTCGCACTCAATGCCTCCCTAGAGTGTATGTGGTGGCAACATAACTCCGTGCAGTGGCTGCTGAATCCACACTGCAGTGGGTACAGTGCTCCATTGCTCTGGTCACTAAACCAGAGCAGTTGGCTCACTTCTGTTAGTGATCCAAGGACGTTCTAATATTGCAAGCGCACATCCCTTCATCAGATTCGGAGGCAGAGAGTGTGCGCTCTATCCCATGCCATCGCATCGATACACAGTACTATATAATATGGAAAAAACAGACAAGACAAAGTGCATAGTATCTACGAATTATTTACCCGACATTTTCCTTCGTCACTCTCACGAAGCTGGAGAGCAAATGTGCAGACGGCGGGTAATTGTGCCAGAAAATGTTCGGCAACTCAGAGCATAAATTGGGGACGAGTTGTGCGATGTCGTCGTGCTTGAGCTTGCACGATTTCCATCCACAAGTAGAGCACTGGCAACAGATCGCACCTTTTCCCTGATGATGGAAAGTGAATTCGGATGGCAAAACATCCTTGCAACCATCGCCACACTCCTTGAATTGAACACCCCATGCGTTGAACAGAGCAAGTTCCATTGCTACTTGCCGGCAAACAACATGCTGATCGCCTCGTGGTCCCCTCTCTTTGAAAATAAACACGAGCGGGGAGGATTCGAGAAATGCTGGTGCAGACTTGATCGCTGCCTTCAGTGCAGCCCAAAGACTTGGTCCGAATACGTTGCTCGACTCTGCTGGGTTGTCAATAGCCACAGCTCGCACCATGCTGGAAAGGAAGGCTCGTGCATGCGCCAAAACGACCGCAGGTCCTTTGAAAACCAAGATGAAGTCGAATATGCCACTGAACTCGTGTCGATCAGCAATTCCGTCGCATTCATCTCATAGTCATATCACTTACCATTCCACCAGTTTCACCGCCTCGTCCTTGCGTGAGGGCACACTCACTGTGGGGCCTTCCGCAAGAATGGCCAGTCCACGCCAACCCCCACGGGAAGACGCTCCATGCTGGAAGAAATTCGGCACCTCTGGTCGTTCAGCCTCGCAGGCTGCAGTGCTTGCGTCAGCCATTGTTTCAAGCAGGTCCCCACCAAGGAAGGATGAAATGAGGTCAGGAAGCGTAGCATATCTCGGTTTGCTGTCTTGGTTGCCATAGAACATGGCGCCAGTGGTGAGGCTGGATTGTGTTTCCAGCAGAATGATCGTGTTCGCTGGGTAGTGTGACTCGATCGTTCGGCGGAGGAAGGTCATGGTGGGCCGCAATCTCACAGCAGCTTCCCTGCTCCCTCCAACCTTCAAGTTGATTGGAGCTATAGTCAACTTGAACTCCCCATCAGTTGGCTGCACACAAGGACGACTCCAGGTCAGATAAAGGAGAACCCACACATTCGGGTTGCGCAGCGAAGTCGAGGCGCAGGTCGGCTTCGACTGAGTGAAGAAAGTACTTGTTCACCTGGCCGTGTGGTGCCAGGTGCAAAAAGACGAGGGGCCATGTGATCTTGGAGTGGGTTCGCCCTCCATAACCACAGAACCCATACTGTAGGAAGGGCGTCGTTGAATTGTTTCGAAAAACAAAAAAAAAAAAAAAAAAAAAAAGATTACTCACCTGTCTTGTCAAACTGTGCCGTGCACAGTGGGGGCAGACAAAGTTTGGCCTTGAGCCCGACATAAAAAGCACGCATCCGTGTGCCAACTTTTGCGGCTGTTCGCATACCAGCGCGCGGCAGTTGGTGCAGGTCCGTAACATCTTTGCCCTATGACTGCAAAAGTTGCAGTACTGGCTGTCGGGAACCAGCAGCACTGCAATGTCTGGAATCGCTGCTATGATACATAGGCTATGGTTAGCTCTGTTTCAAAGTAGAATTCACGAACTTACCTTCTGCCATTTCGACTTCGACCTCGATGCTCTGTTCATCATCTGCTGGGTTGCGAATCTCATCAGATGGCCCTGCCTTGCTCAATCCATGTGCTATGGCAGCCCTGTGGGCTTCATTGAACTTCCTATTACTGGCTGTGGTACTCGGCATGAGTGGACAGTTGTTAAGAGATTGAGAAAGATCTGGTTTGATCTCCCCCCTGATACACACAAAGAAATTTCCCACGTTTCCGTCATTTGGACCTCCGCTCACAGTGAAGAATATGTGTGCAGTCAGTGTGGATATATGGAAAGATGGAACCTCTGCTCGGCAAGTCCGCCACGGGAATGCTTTGAGAACAAAAAAATTTGCAACTTTTCCAGTACTGAGCTGTAAGATCATTTGAGCTGGTTGAAACTCAAAGAGGAACATATATTACATAGATCAACCTCATGCTAGTCTACTTTATTTTTTTGTGTAGCGAAAGATGACCTCAGTTTTGTATACCTGCATGTTTCGTAATGAGGACTACCCTTAGGTCCTAGCTCTGCTCATGAGTGAAGGATGCAGTATTGAGCTTTCAGCTGTTCTTTCTGGTGGTCGTTATTTTCAGACATATCTATTTCCTTTCTTTGTGCTTTTCATTACATCCAAGTCAGTCGCTGGAAGAAATGCACATGTAGTACATGCTTTGGGTTGTATTCTACCGCTTTTTCTCTCTATTTTTCGTTACGCGAACAAAGACATCCTCTAGCTCTGCGGATGGTGGGTATTGGTGCCAGTATACATCTGGCACAGTGCTACTCAGCCTGAAAAAAAGACCTTCGATGTCCTTCTTTTTCAGCGTAGTCGATGCCCAGTTGCAAAGCCTACATGTGATTCGCGTTCCAGATTCATTATCCCTCATGGAGAAATCGTAGGGCGTTGGCCTGCACGCATCGTTACCACACGCAGTGAACTCGAACCCCCATGCTCTCATCGGGGGATAATGCAAGCCAATTTGTCGGGACTCTACCTCCCTAAGGCCTTCACGTTCCCTGTAGATGAGGACAACACAATTGGTTTGCAAAAGGTTGACGTCCTTGCCAACCACTCGTGAGACGGTGTTCCAGATGTTGCC
Source organism: Leccinellum albellum (assembly GCA_038090015.1). Lineage (NCBI taxonomy): Eukaryota > Fungi > Basidiomycota > Agaricomycetes > Boletales > Boletaceae > Leccinellum > Leccinellum albellum. Next base: position 22,392 of record JBBPLX010000328.1, on the reverse strand, counting down.
TGTCTTGTCAACGCCGATGCCCTCGATGGCCTGGCTGATGGCAGTCCTGACGAAATTTGATATCGTGGAGGACCCTCCGAATGCCATGACAAAGTCAAACACGTCTCTGTGGGTAGAGATTAGTTCAGCACAAGAAAGTTGAGGCAGAGACGTGCGTGGTACTTACCCTTCCACCAGCCGCTTAAGGTCTCTGAATCCATGTGATTGCCTGACCGCTGGACCACAGGACGCGACAAAGAGCCCTCTCCAGCCTCCTCGAAGAAATGGCGAATCGTCATACCAGCCCGGTTCGGTAGGACATGCAGATTTTCGAGCAACATCAGATGCGTCACACATAAGGCGTAGGAAGTCTGCACCACAGAACTCGTTGACCACTTCACTAGCATCAGCAGTTTGTGGGGCAGTGACGCCCCCTGCCCACTGTAGTTGCCCATTGTGTGTGTTCGCATGTGTGTCGAGGACGATGAAACAATTTGCGGGCAAGTTCGATTTGATGGAGTGAGCAATGAGCTGTCGGCCTTCCTGCATCTGCTTCAGAGCTTGCGGTTGCCCATTGGCCTTGAGATTAACGTCCAGGAGTCGCAACTAGATAGATGACACCCAAAAGAGAATTAAAGGTTGGATGCAGAACTCGAACGTTCGACTACACTCACGTTCTTCTGTGCCGCAATATAGTGCAGCCGGAAATCCAACCTCAGGCCATCTGCAATGAATCTTTCGAAGCTGGTGGAGAGGGTCATGTTGACGATTACAAGCGGCCAGGTTAGTTTTGCTCGTTTCCTGCCCGAGTATCCCTCGAAACGATACTGCAGTGGATACATAAACTGGTTAGTAAGGCTGGGGAGGAATATGAGGAAAGCTTTACAGGGAGGGGAGCTGGTGTGCGAGGCTCAGGACTTTGGCGCCATTTCTTGACGTTACAGAGTACGCAGCGAAACACCTCGTTGGTCGACACCGTTTGAAAGGCGATGCAGCCGCTTCCAAACCGCACTGGCTGCTCACACAGATAGCCCCCACAGTCAATGCAAAGATGTTTCCTCTGCATGAAGTCACCGCAGAAGCAGCAATAATCTTTGGAGACACAGAGCGGTTCTAAATAGGAATCACTCGTACCCGATGATGCTGCAGCTGGATCTAAAATACAATTAAAAAAAACCCTCATCGCAATTCGTTTTGTGATGAAACTCACCGTCAACTTCCATGTTGATTGATGGTTCATCTTTGCACGAGGAAATGCTGGGCGTGGCTTGGGCTTGGGCCCCGGCTGCCAGTGGTGCTGCTTTTGTCTTCGCGCTGCATACGTCGTACGGCCGTGCGCGAATGAGGGGTGGAACTCTTAGTATGATCTTATCTTTTGAGCCTTTTGGCATGTGGAAAGGCAAAGTACACGCTAGATGAAGAACAGAGATTGGTGACCCTTCCCGTTCACTCCACGCTTTCAATGGCTGCGTTGAGTCTCGCCACGTGGTCGGTTAAGATGGGTTCCACAGTTCACACACTCGTTTCGTTTCAGTGGACCATAGGACCATCATATTATCCTTATGTCACACATTTTGCTGGGTTCACACCCCTGAGTTAATTGGCCGGGGCTTTGATTTGCGAGACGTATACGCCTCGGTGAGCTGGAGAGGAACTTGAACGATGCATACCACACGTAGCATACTACATCCGAGAACACGAGGAAAAGAATATACACAAAGCAATTCACGTTATCCAGTTCTTTCTAAGGCCACGGTACTCCTGCATTCTTTGCTGATGTGTGACATCTTCTTCCTCTTCTTCCTCTTCGTCATTGTCCACATAGCAGAGGTCGAAAGCTTCGTCAAGTGTTGGGGTGAATTGCGGCCCCCGAGCCATCGCAGAGCGTATTCTCTGCAGCAGCTTTCCCCATGCTCCTGCGTCATAATCGGCACCACAGGCATTCTGCAGAGTTTCATATGCCTTGGTAAGACCGGTATCACCTTCTGATAGCATGAAGGCTGATAGCACGGCACGGGTTTCGGGATTGTCGACGATTCCATGATGAAAAGGAGAACCAGAACTGCTGCGCGGTGGATCAGAAAAAAAAAGAGAAAAAAAAAAAAAACCAAAAAAAACCCCTAGTTAGTAGTACTCACGAGTCCAGAGGTCTGGCTGCCTGCTGTTCAGGTGCAGCCTGAGCAGCCTGAGGGGGGCGGCTGGAACTGCCAGACTCTTAGCAGCGCATGAGTAAGTGATGTGTTATGCTCTACTTACCCTGGAGGAAATTCCAGAGGGAGTTGGGCCTCCTCTGCTGTCAGAAAACATACAGGAGGCTCGTGGCCTTCATGCCATTTTTCTGGAATTATCGCAGTCCGGTTGTCATACGGCAAATCATCCGCACGTCTGTATGCTCTTGTGCGGCGGTAACGGACGAGGTGTTGGAATGTTTTGCCAAAGTATTGCTGAAAGTTGAAGTGGTTGATGACACCATGAGTCCAGGTGTGAGTGGGCAAAGTGGGAGGGGCCCGCATCTCTTGAGGGAGGTTGAGCTTAGTACGTAGCGGCCCATCTGCATGAGGTGGTTGTTATCAGCGTCATCCAATACGTCTGAGCTCAGGTTAGCGCCTCACAAAAAATACCTGTGTTCGATGAGTCGACCGGGTCCAGTGCGAGATATTCGAGGTCGGAAATTTGTTCATAATCCATCCATAGCCAATCAAAGCGGTCACGAATGAGATATTCATCAAAGACATCAAGTTGATCCCGGCCATCTTCGGAGAAGGTATGTTGGAGTAGCTCATCGATGACGAGGCGGCGAATGTGGAGGTATTTCATGAGGCGGGCACCACTGTTGTTGATGCAGAGCTGGATGAGATCCTTGGGTTGGTTGGCGAACCGAAGTGGCCGCCCATGCTCTGCAAGCCATGCCTGCCAAACGCATTGCCAATAGACGATGTTGTAGCAGAGCTGTGTCCATGCCGCTGCATATCGCTGCGGCATAGGTAGGTAGCCGAGGACTTGACCATCTTCGCGGGTGGCTTGTGCCACACACCTCACGACAGTGCTGCCGCTTGGGTGAGCATACTTTGCTTCCACTGGTATGCCGTACCAAACAGCGCGTGGCTTTCTGCTGGTCCAATCCTCAAACTGGATTGTCAAGCTGTCTGATGTGATCTGGAACTGGGTGATTGCTTTGGTGCGATGCTTTGGAGACATCGTGATGCGGCACGCACAATTTCGACATGCAACGGGCAGGTAATTTTTTCAGTATCGTTTGTACCTATTTGTGATGCGGCGTGCCCGATGATGTAACTCTACACAATTTCGAGTCACCCCTAATGAATTGAGTTACACATTTTATCACAGCTTGAGTCAATACACCCAAGTGTGACTGGATAAACTTTTACTCCGGGTAGCACAGTAAAGTCTGAATTAAGTATTTAGATCAAGCAAGTAAGTAGTGTGATTTGGCACTTAGGTAATCAATATTTGGTTATGTTTGTAAGCATCGAGTATTTGGTAACGAGCGGAGTTCGAATCAAGCTTTTTCCAGTACACATCCTATCGACAGATAGGCTGGCCGACATTCTCCGAGTCATTGGAGTGTGTGCTAGTATTCCGTCGAGGTCATCTATAGCGTGCTGTAGCCTGTCAAGGTCGCAGTTGCACCCAGGTCACCTGGGTGTCATGCTTGTCATCCTCTCGCGGGCAGATGCAGTGACATTCATTGCAGCTGTGTACGCCGTCCAGTTGCTCTCTTGCCCCATGGTGCGCATGGTCAGCTGACAAGTTGACTACTGTGTCCAAGATATTGGACACCACGCGTCAGGCAGACACGGACAGCACCTGGTGGGTTGTCCCTGCCAAGCTGTAAGCTGCATCGGAAGGGCCGACCCTGGCACACCGGTGCAGAGCCATTGCAGTGTGGGCATCGCACGAGAACAGGAGAAAACATAAAACGTGAAACGTGAAACGTGAAACATGAGACACGAAATATAAAGCATAAAAAAGACTTGATCTCTGTGACAAAGTATTTTTACACGCTGTGACCTAACCCTCCATGCCTTCCTTCTGCTTCCTGTCGGAGACGTTGACGAAGAGGTTCTTGAGCGCCTCTGATGGTGGATACTCGTGCCAGTAGACCGTGGGCAGCGTGGAGTCCAGCTGGAAGACGAGGTTTTCCATGTCCGCCCCCTTCACCCAAGCCGATTTCCAACCACAGATCCTGCAGAGGACTCTTGCTTTGTGGCCATCACTTCTGACGTCCAGGTCCCTACCATCTGGCTCACACCCAGGCGTGGCACATACGTGGAATTCGACCCCCCATGGTCGTAGCGGGGGGAAATGGCGGCCGATCTTTCTCGAGACCAAGAGATCTGTCCCTCGCTCTTTGTAGATGAGGACGGCGGTGTTGACCTCCAGGAATGTGAGGTCCTGGCCGACGACGCGTGAGATGGTGTCCCAGATTCCAGCAGTCTTGTCAATGCCAATCCGCTCGACCACCTGGGAGAAGACGTGTTTGACCTGCGTTGGTAGTGTAGAGGAACCTGCAAAGCCGAGTATGAAATCAAACTCGTCTCTAGACTCGTAATTCATGTAAGATATCTGTTTCCGAAAAAAGACACATTCGAGGCCTACCGTTCGACAAGGCGCTTGAGGTCGTGGAAAGATTCTTGCGCGCGCATGGCTGGCGAGCACGTCGAGAGAAACAGACCTCGCCAACCTCCTCTGGAGTAAGGTGAGGCGTCGTACCAATCCATCTCCTTGGGGTCATCCTTCCTGTTGCCTCGTGCCGCATTTGTGGCATCCTTCATGGCGTTCAGAAGTTCCTTGCCGCAGAATCTGTATACTACCTTCCCGGCGTGTGCCTCCACCAGATGCCCCTGGTCCATGCCACACAGCAACTTTCCCCCGTTGATTCCTGAGTGTGTGTCGATCAGGATGAACACGTTTGCCGGAAATCCACATGAGATGGATTCTTGGATGAACGTGACGGCCGTCCTGAACTTCGACTGTCCAGCCTCCTCACCTCGGTACTTCAACAAGGCGTGCGCGGTGTGCAACTGTTGTAGCAGTGAGCAGCTGTCGCTGGGAGTGGGGGAAATAGAACAGATTACGTTGCTTGGATACACCATAAAGTGGTTCTTCAAGTCGAGCTGCATCGAGTCTCGCATGTACTTGTCCGGTAATGTCGACAGAGAGACAGAGAGAAAGACGAGCGGCCAAGGGAGTTTAGACCGCTTCCTACCTCCATAACCTGTGAAACCATACTGTGGCCGGCGTGTCAGATACTAAGCGCATAGATGCAACACCATGGAGTGCAACAAACTCAGACTCACTGGGAACTGGCCCTCTTCTCCCATGGGTTTGTCCAGCTGCTGACGCCAGAATTTGGGCTCGCAGACGATGCACCGAAAGTCCTTGTCCTCATTCACCGTTCCAATCCAGATGCAGCCAGTGCCATTTGCTTCGGCCTGTTCACACATATAGCTGCAGCACCCGACGCAGCGGTGCATCTTCACGATAACATGGTCCCCACAAAAGTTACAGAAACTCTTTGGAACCACCAATCCTGGATGACCTAAGTCACATTGTCACAATGTGGTGCCCGATAAAGTCTTGAAAGTGACCGCTCACCGGCATGGCATTCAAGTTCGTCCGAGTCCTCTGCTGAGGTTTCCATCTGCTTTCTTTTTTTTGCACTTGCCTTTGTACCAGGGCGGAGGGTCATTTTTTTGCTCATGGTGGTGGTGAAAGGAAGGAGATGTTGTTAGCGAAAACTCCCCCGCAGTGAGTGGTTGCTCATATTTAACTCCATCGCGAGGCACCACGTGATCGGCAAGTGAACAACGAGTGTCTAAACGTCCACAGCGCCTGTGAATGCACAGCCATCCATGCTTAGTGGTGCCCTCAGGCTGGGATGAGAAAAGAGGCCATGAACCAGGGTTGCATATGTAATGCGTGAATGGGGCACAAGCACAGCCGTGCCAATGAAACTGAAATCAGGAACGACGACTCAATGCTTGTAGCGAATACAGATGCACAGGCAGCAATTTGAACATCACCTACAGCACCTTGGGGTTGTCATTTTTACTACATAAACTGATCGTAACAGATGAACAAACGTAGAGCACGATTCGCGGGCATAGTAGGCTTTTATCTATTCTAAATCGACCTGAGGCCCGCTTCCGTAGCCAGTTTCACCTTACCCTCGATGTCGTGTATTTCACCGACCACGCTGGCAAACTCCCTGAACACCTGATCTACGTCTTCACCACCCAGCTTGGCTTGCAGTTCTGCAATCTCTTGCTTGAGTTCAGATGCAGCTGGTTCCGAGTCTTTCACCCCCTGGAGCTTTTTATGCGCTATCTGCAAATGCGTGGAAAGGCGAGCACGAAAAAATATTTGGTTTTGAAGAAATTCGATATAGTGGAGCACATGGAGCGAGAGTTCCGTATCGACATCAGCGGGAATGCCATACGATGATGATGAGTTGAGGAAGTTTGATTTCTTCTCGGCGCATTTGACAGCAGCAACTTTGCCCAGTTCGTCTAAGAACCCTTCCCGAATAGTACCATCTGAGTCACTGCATTGGCAAGAAACCCATATGAACACCCATATGAACGATTCCACCTCATGGCGATACCGATGGGCCACCTGGCCATCCTGACCCTCGTTCTGCAAGAGTTCCTGTGCCATGAACGGTATAGTTCCAGTGCGCTCGTTACCGAATTCGCGGTCTGAGCCAGCCAAAGTCGCGAGGTCAAAGTCGTTTACCACGCCGACCACCTTGCCTTCCAGCCGGTAGTACATCAGGTTTGAAGCACTAATATCCCGGTGATGAACACCACCTTTCCAAAGCCCATAGTGACCTAGAAGCAGGTCAATACTGAGAACCATACCAGCATGCGAGTAGATATGAAGACGTACACAAGAAACATTGAACCCATACGTCCAGCAGCTGCTTAGGGTCAGACAAGAGGGTCCATATCGGCTGAAGCCTGTGGAACACTAAGAGGTACAAAGTACGGCTGCCCCTCTCAGCGTCCTCTCGATCGATGCCGAGCGCCATCCTGATGTTCGATGTCGACACTTGAAACTTGTGTGATAAGAGTAACTCCGGCACATGTCCTTTGACGTCTTCGTTGGCTTCGGCTATTTTCTTTACGACCTCCAATATCGAGGCCTCACTGTGCCGTCTTTCCTCTGCCCAGTAAATCTTTGCGACCATACCGTCTTCCCCAGAGTTCTCCATATCCGCAGAGGTCACGTCCATGACCTCCGTACCACGACCCTTCAGTGCGATCTGCGGGACTCTGAGTGGGTTGCTCAGCTGCAATTTGATCGGGGTCTCGTTTTCATCCTGGACGATCACCTCCGTCATTCCGTTTTCCAGGCCTTGAAACCCTTTCACTCGGCCCCAGTTCTCCATATTGAACCGCTGGAGCGCGTATAGCAACACCATGAAGCGAGGTAGATCCTTTATGAAATTAAACTGTCCGACGAAGACCACCCCTTGGTGGTCAAAAATCCTGGCCCAAATGCAATCATCTGAGCCGAATTAGCTATGGTACCATAGCCCATGGACAATGACGCTTACTTAAAACCGTGAAGTTGATTACATAGTTGACCCCGACGCTTGCGGACAACATTTCAGCACCGTAGAGTGCTGTTTGAACTATTGCTGGCCCGGCTCCGAGTCGCATATTAGGCGTCGGCGACGTATTCCTAGAGCGCTTCGATGAATGCTGTTCCAACTTGCTTTCCGACTTCCGTTTGTTTACCCGGCGCCCTTGACTGGAAGCTTTACTTGATTCGCCTAATGGATGCCATGTTTAGCTGATTCAACACTGCACATTGTCTCATCTTACTTCGTGTCGGCTGCAGCAGCGTCTGTTGTCCGGAATCTGGGTTGGAAGGAGGAATTTTGTTCGAAGCCCTTCGCTTGAACTCGACTACGCTCAACACGTCTTGCCAGCGGACCTTACTCTTGCGCTCGTCCTCGTCCTTATCCTCATCCCCGTCTTTGTCCCCGTCCTCAGACTCATCCTTTCCCTTTCCCTTTCCTTTCCCTTTCCCTTTCCCTTTCCCTTTCCCTTTCCCTTTCCCCTTCCCCTTCCCCTTCCCCTTGCTCTTGCCCTTCTCCTTTTGTGGCTCACTGGCCTGGAATGTGTCGTTTCTGGGTTCTTTAGACCTACCGAGCTGCTTACGAGAAGGAACGATGACTACGTCCGGTTTCCGGGAGGATGCCATCTCGCCGTGATTTTGAGCAATGGCCGTCTTGTAGTTTACCTCCAACGTGATGTCCACTTCAGATTCGATTTCCCGCATACCATCGATGTGCACATCACGAAGATACTTCAATGCAGCTACAGACATGTCGACAAAGGGTCTGTACATGTCTTTCTCCTCTCTTGCCTGGGTACTAGTGCCAGACGTTAGCCAAGGAGGCACCCTCTTGACGAGTACTCACTATTCCTCGAGTGCAGATCTGATTTCTCTAGCTAGATCCTGATTGCCTTCGTGATTTTCTGCGTTGCCACAAATCGGCTGAACTGCCTCAAGGCATGCATTCATTAGGTCATCCATTTTGCTCGACGAATCGTACGAATTTGGATCCTTTGTAGTAAGCCTCAAAAAATACTTTAGTAACTTGTTGGAGTCATCGCAATGGAGTGCCTTCTGGAGGTCTTCCTCAAGCCATGGGCGGAGGTAATTAATACTGGATTTGTTTGTTAAGCCTTTAACCATAACGGCAGTGAACGTACAAACTTAGTGTCAGACAGTCCAGGATAACTATTTGCCGCTGCGACACCTCGGTTGCTTGGAGTAGATTGAAGTTGACTCAATTTCGGAGCCGTAGCGATGGGACGTTTCGGTGAACCTGGTTCTGTAGACATTGCCTTCTGACTAAGTTGCTACGGCCCCGCGTGAATTCGAATTAATGTATTTGGCCATGTTTTCCGCAGGTGGCATTTCAAAATGAGCGGAGTCTCAACAAACCTTTCTAACTAGTACACGTCCCATCGCCAGATCCCGGGTCACAGTCGTCCGAGTCATTGGAGCGGGTACTAGTTGTTAGTATCCTGCTGGGCTCAATGCCGTGTGCCGTACTAGGAGGGCCGACTCTGGTAGTGACAACAAATCGAACCGAAAAAAAACGCGAGTGAAAAGTGGACCAAGCAGCTATGACTTATGCCAATGCCAGAGAAGGATATGCGTCTCTGCCATAGTAAGAGTCGCTGACCGTCTGGCTTTTACAGAGCATGAACCAGGTGTCATGTGGCCGGATTCTCCAAAACAAAAAGCATGACGTTGGTGCTTTTGCCCTGCAAGCCTTGCAACAAGCATGTTCGACACAGGGGCAGAAATCATTGTAGGGTATCATCGAAGAATACAAGAGATGCTGCATAGTTGATGGCTGCCGGATCCACCTAAAGCATAGTGTACATACAGGACTCGGGCTAGCCACTGAGAATTTCGTTTACAACAGCGATGGTCATTGGTATGATGTCTTCGACTGCACCGACAACATTATGACGACGCTTTAATCCATTCCTCTTCCATCGTGCACACTGCGAGAGGAGATCACCCAGCAAGGCCAAGGCTCAAATCACACGACTGATCCCTCACCGCTACCGTTTTTCTTCTTTGTCCTGATTACTAGTGGCCCTACATGTTTCTTCTCTTTTCCTCTTTACGTTGCTGTTCGATCTGCCTTACTTTTTGGGTTCCGTCTGAGCTTCTTTTCCCGCTCATTACCTTCTTCTTCTTTGGAATACTTGCATCGTTGTATACATAGGTTACATTTTCTACCTCTGCATCCGACTCCCATTTCACTGGCAGCTTATGTTATAAAACCTCTTCATTTCATAAAAAAGAACTTTGCGTAATTGAAAGTTTCTTCCTCCTCACCAAGGCAGAACATGCGGTGTTCACCCGACCAGTCAGTTATAGAGCTATCGATTCGATACAAGCGAAACGCTCATCCCATTGGCATTGGTCAACATCAGAATTGGGGATGGTTTTGTGGCGTAGTAAACTGGTGTATTTGGCTATGTTTGTTATCGGCGGGTATATGGAAGCGAGCGGAGCTGAAATCACCCTCTTTCTCGTACGTGCATGTCCGCATCGCCAGATCGGTGGCCAAGTAGCCAAATTATTGTGTCCGAGTCATCGGAGTATGCACTACTACCAGGCCACGCCACTTTCGGAGAGATCTTCGACTAGCGTGCTGTTGCCTGTTAAGGCAGCTGCTGCATCCAGGTTACCTGGGTGTTGCGTTAGTCGTGCATGCGGTGATACCCAACGCAGTTGCTCACTTCGTCCGGTCTTTCCGGTGTTGAAAATCACCCGGGAGATAGGTTCATCGTGTGGCACGAGTCAGCACACGCTCCCTCGCTAGAGAAGCCACGAAAATGGATTCGAGTCATCGAAACGTGTACTACAGCGCTCTCGCACAGTATGCAGTCGGCTGACAAGTTGGCTGTATCGCGTCCAAGACATTGGACGTTGTGTGTCGGGCGTGTAATACAGCTGCTTAGCGGAGCGGCCGTCTGACAGATCTGAAAATGCGGGGGCCTTGGTGGTTTTCATATTAAGCTCCACTACTAGAAGGGCCGACCCTGGCACGCTGGTGGTGGTTAATTGGAGACGTGGGGACAAACAAAATGAAATACGAAGCAACGCCTAGCGGTTTCAATTTGCGGCGACAGGGCCAACCTTGGCTCGTTTTACATGAGCGACCTGTATCTACGAGCCAAGACAGTAAGTCAACCACGGCCGGATCCCGAGACTGCAAGGGGTGAATCATGGCACGTATGTGGCCTAGGTGATATTTATTATCCGCATCTAACGCGATGCTGTACCACGAACTGAAACTTTTTTATTTATTCTATTTTAAATTTCTAACTTTTTGATGTTGAAAAACAAAGTTCCCGCAAATTGGATTGCAATTAATTACATCATTTGATCTTCATACTCCTTAACATGAGGAAACAGTGCACGCCTGCATTCCCAGACCTCTCCAATCTGTCAGACATATTTCATGGCTTCGAGCTCCATCCAAGTCGCATCTTCAATGCCCTTTATGTTTGACGTCATACCATTTTCGACATAGGAGAACAGGGAGCCTGCTGCATACTGAGTAAACGAATACCTCTTCTTGCCAGTGCTGATTTTGGTATTCCAATGTGTTATGATTGTGGAAGCGATGAGAATCGTCAACCCTGCATCAGGAAACCTACAAAAAGTCTGAGTTGTCTGAATACATCTTAACTGTCTGATTTTAGGCATTTAAGACTAATCAGTCATTCAGTCAATCAGAATATGTCTGATTTCCTTTAGGTCTGCTTCTGAAATAAGACTATCAGTTTGACTGGCTGTTAGTTAGCTGGTCATTTAGCTAACCATTCATTTCAGAAGTTTTTTTTATAATATTGCCAGCTTTTTGGTCACTAAGAAGTATAGTCTGTCAAACAATCAGTTAGGCAGTGTATCTAGTCAATCCATTTTTTCTACTGACCATGTAGCAAGTTATTTCAGTTAGCTAAGATATATTATTTTTCAGGTAATCAGTTAAGTAATATACCCAGTTCATTAGAGTTTCAAAGTTGCATGTAGCAGGTTACTTCAGTCAGCTAAGATGTATTGTTTTTCAGATAATCAGTTAAGTAATGTATCTAGTTCATTAGAGTGTCAAAATTGCATGTAGCAAGTTACTTCAGTCAGCTAAGATATATAGCTTTGCAGATAATTAGTCAAGCAGTATATTCAGTTCATAAAATTTCCACACCTACATGCAGTAAGCTATTTTAATCAGCTCAGAAGTCCAGTCTGTCCAATAATCAGTTGTGCAGTTCATTTGGTCCTTTAGGCAACTGTGTAGTAAGTCACTTTAATGATTTCAGGGGTATAGTCTGTTAGATCATATATCAGGTGAGTAATATCTCAGTTCACTAGCTGTTCAGATAGCCATACAGCATGCTATATTAGTTAAATCAGAGACACAGCTTGCAATTTCAATAGATAAGCAGATCACTAGCTACATAGCACCATAGATTTCTCAGAAAGCTAATTCATCTCAGATCACTCAGCCTTTTTGAAAAACATTAATGCATTCAGCAATGACAATACTTTAAGAACCTGAAGCAATCCAGCCTACTCAGAATCCTCCTCAAAACAATCAGCTCGAGCTAATGACTGCCCACTCTTTGACCTAATGGAGTGAGGTGCCTTTACCTGATAGGCCCCAATATACTCCTTAGCTCCATCAAGAATCTTACCCTACTTCCTTTGTGTAATTTGATCCACTGAATTCATCACCTCATTGGTTGCATGGTTCCATATAGTCCCTGAGAATTTCTTCTCCCCCTTAGGAGCAAGGACAAAGTTCCTTGTTGACCACTGACGAAATGCCCTCTCAACCTATGAAGTGATCAGAAAAGAAGACTGTATGCAGAGATAAACATACAGCCACAGTTGACAAGCCAAGAGCTCCACCAGGTACTTTATCCCTAGAAAATTGTCTACCTGACTCTAGAAGATCATGAATAGCTTCTAAATGATGAGCAAGTGTGTCAAGAATACACTCGTGGAGAAAGGCCCCTTTCCCAACCTCATGAATTTAATTAGTTGAGATACTGAATGATTTCAAATCACTTACTGGCTTCATAGGATTGGTAGTATCCACATCCTTCCACATGTAGGGGAAAATCAGAACTGGCTTCAGGAGCTTGTTGCCATTCTGATCCACATACTCGACTGGATCTGGAACAGCCCACTTGACATAAGATGCACAAGCTTCGAGAGTGTCAAACTCTTCATAACAATCAAAAAAGGCTGCGACAGCCTTCTCTGCATGACTAGCAAAACCCTTTTGCTATTCATATGTTCATTGTTTGGTCTGACATGGATCAGTAGATATCTTGGTAGACTACCATGCCATATGTACCAGAAAGAAGACAGGTTCATCTTTTCTTGCAACGGTCCCATTAAGTTTTGGGAACATCTTCCTCCAAAGTGCCTGTGCATTATCGAGCTCATCTGCGATAGACCATGGATCACTAAGGGTGGCCATGTAGTCATGCCAGAGAGGTAGATATCCCTCCTATCATGCTCTCGCAGTTTGTGGATATCCTGAGAGGTCCTCATTTCAAAACTTATGTGCTTTCAGTCTCTTGCGTTGACCTCGATGGGTGCCAGCATCAACTTCACTCTCCGATTCCTCATCGTTGTCATTGTCAGCCTGAGCTATGCTTACAGGGGGCTTCATAGGCTTCGAAGGATTTACATTTGAGGGTTTGAGGGTTTGAGGGTGTGGAACGGATGTGCTGGTGACAACTGGAAGGCACTATATACAAATGTGTAGTTGGAAGCAGTTGATCAAATAAGATGTATGCTACCTGATTGACATCAGACAGTGCCTTGAAAGCATTCGCCAGTAGCTTGACACGCTGCAGAGGCCAGCCTGAGACCTTGTGCCTAATCTTGGCATCAGTAGCTTCCATCTTGCTCTCATCCTCATGAGTGTCCTCACCTGTGTTGTCCTCTCCTTGATGGCCATTGTCCACTTCCTCATCACTGCTGTGTCTGTCATCGCTCTCAGTGTGGGATGGATGTTGTCCCCACTTAGGGTGCAGGTTGTCATTGGGCCCCACATGTTTGATTTGGTTGGATTGACGGGATGTGTTCAAGTTGACGACAGCGGTGTCGCGGGAGGTGGGGGTGATCCTGCTGCGTGGGTAGTAACAGAGTTAAAGGTACATATAGTAGAAAATACAAATGAAATGCAGTTGATATCAGCACCTTGAGTTGATCACTTAATGACCATGGTGGTGCCATTGCATTTGCGTTGCGAGGGAGCGGTATCCAGGGAAATGTCTTGGATGTTGACATTTGCATCCACGCGGGCTCCAGGTGCACTATGCCCACTGATAGGAAAGGCTGTAGATATATATTAGATGGAATGTATTGATGGGGGAGCTCATACTTACCTGGCACTGATGTCACACTTTTCGAGGCCTGAGCTGGATAGCAGGTATCAGAGCTGCAAGAACGGGAGAGTGGAAGGCTCATGACTCACCCACGCTCTTTCTTTCCTTATCTTGTTTGACCTCAAGTCCTTGTGTGTCTTCATTGCTGTGTCCGTGTCCATGTTTGCATCCATGTCCATGTCCACATCCGTGTCCATGTCTGTTTCCAGCTTCATCTCTGTTGTCTGCAAACCCCATGGACCTGTTGAGGGTGGAGGCTATAGATACATAGTGGTAGTCAGTAGTATCTAAGTATTACCAAATAGTTATTAGTGAGTACTTACCTTTACGTTACAGATGGTGGGTTTGTGATATGGTAAACAAGTCTGACAATTGTTAGAGGCAGATTGCGTGAATGGTGAGCTCACAGCTTACCTGTCCTCTGTTGAAATGGTGACTGACCGTCCACCACTGCATCATGAGCACCACTCGCCAACAATTGATCCAAAGATATGAGCGAACCATAATGCCCACTTTTCCTAATAGCCAGCCTTACACACCTGACGCAATACTCAGCCTCCACAACATTTTCTTCAGCTCATTGATGCTGTAAGCGATTAAACTCAAGGTTCAACAGATCCTGTTGAACTAGATGGTTTGCAAGGTCTTTCTGGATGACACATATGCGGGAGTCGATTCATGCCGTTGCTATAAGAGCCAGGCTTCAGACTGATTGTGTGGAATGAGTATGTCCTGAGTCTGGAACTCTAAGGGTAGCTAAGTCAAATTTTTTCTTAGCATCACCAGAATTTGAGAAAATTTGCTCCACTAACTTGGCAAAGGATTGGGGATTGATGGACTCAAAGGTACTTTCTAGTAGGTTTGTTTTGCTGACCTCTTGCTTGGGACTCATACTGTGAAGGTTTGGGTTTGACACTCAGATGAAAGTGGGTTGCTGCATTGCAAAAACAAAGTATGTAATTAGTCACATACTGAGAATATTGCTCTCGTGTTCTTTTCTCACCTGGACCTATTACTAGTGCCTCAATCATATCATGCCTAGATCGAAGAAGAAACTGCGCTGCATGGAAAAGCTCTACTTCTGTCCAGATTGTGGAAAATGTTTTGCAAATGAGACAAATGTTCTCCGGCATCTGAATCAGCCTTCAAATGCTTGCAGTACTCTTCTGCAAACCCACAACCCCCCACTTCTCCGAGCTGACAAACCCCATGATATTCCAACCCAGGCAGCTACCAGATTGCTCCGTTCTGAATCACCATTTCAGTCTCACCCTTGGTCTCCTAACGACGATTGTTTTGGCGACCTATGTGATCAGATTCCAGCTGACTTTGACATGGATGTTGATGAAGAAGATCTGCAGCCACCTCATGTGGACTCGAATGAGGACACCACTCGATATGTGGAGTATCATCCAAACACATCTCATGTGTTTCCTGGAGGCAAGATGTTCATGGATGTTTTTTTTTTGGATGTGCATGCGTCGCTACATCAGGAGAATGTGTTTTATCCTTTTGCTTTGGAGGAACATTGGCAGCTTGGCTCTTGGCTCTTGCGCTCGGGCCTCAGCATGGCAGCAATTGATAGATTTTTAGCACTGAATCTGGTGAGTATTCACTTTGCGTTCTTGGTTGATCTGAGTTGATGCCTAGTTAGATCAGGTCACTGCCAATTTCATTCTGGTCCACAAGACAACTGCGCTTACTTGCGGAGATGTTGCCATCTGGTCCACAATGGAAATCCCTTTTGATTCATCTGTCGATTCCGACAAAGCACCCAGTGATGCTCTATTACCGTGATCCCATCAAGTGTCTTCAAGCACTGCTCAGCTGTCTGCTATTTGAGCACCACATTTCCTTTGCTCCTCGAAAAGTATGGACAACAGCTGCTCAATTGGTCCGTATCTATGATGACTGGTGCTCTGGAGACCATGCTTGGGAATTGCAGGTAAGAATGGTACTATGAGTATTTTTTTTCTTACAACTAACTTCCTTGGCCCCAGAATGCCTTGCCAGAAGGCTCTACGTTGCTAGGTGTTACATTGTCATCTGATAAGACGAATATATCTGTCATGTCTGGAAATCACATGGCATGCCCTTTACTTATCAGTCTTGCCAATATCGACGCTGACATTCATAGCAAAGGCTCACTCCACGGTCACCTCCTTCTAGCGCTCCTCCCAGTATTACGATTGTAACTGTGTTTCCCCTATCCTACACTGCCACCCCACCCCACAGCCTCACCGCCACACTGCCCCCCCCCCCCCCCCCTCCCCTTTCTCTCAGTTTTTCTTTTATTCCCCCCCCCCATCTCTCTCTGTCTCCTGTCTCTCTTGTGTCTCATCTCTCATCTCTTATCTCATCTCTCATCTCTCATCTTGTCTCTCATCTTGTCTCTCGTCTTGTCTCTCATCTTGATGTCTTCTTATCATCTACTCATAGATTTCCCTTTATCATCCCACTCTTGCATTTCCTCTTTCATCTTGGTCCATGCATATTCACCCATAGTATATATTCCATATCACTTCAATTATGTACATAACCTAAGCTTAGTCTACCAGCTATCTCCTATGTAGTGCCTGCCTCAGCCTAAGCAATATACCCTTTGTGGTCTTCCCTTGCTTCCCTAGCTTCCCTCTAGTCATCTCAGCATCCCCTCAGTTGCCTATAGTCCTATGAGTCTCTACCAGAACTCTGATCTGGAGCCCCTTGTCCTCAAGGTGCTACACTGCTGGTCTATGACCAACCCTACCCGGGCCAGTTGTAACACCTGGTGCCTTTATTCATCCACAAGAAGTTGCGAGTCTGCGGTCTCTTATCAGATCACCTATTCCACCAATGTTTACATATTGTCCTACGTCCTTTGAAAATTATTGCCTCCATCAGTATCATGATGAGCGACCCAGTTGGTAACCTTCACTACTGTTACACGCCCCTCATCAGGTATATAGCTGACACTCCAGAAGAGGGCCTGATTGCAGGTACTAGTACGGCTTCTCCCATCTCCACTGTGATGTATATTCAATTTGGTGACAACATCCTTCATCCATACCATACCGGTGACCAAACCAGAAATGAGATCTTTGCAATATGCTCGAAATTCGATCCCAAAGACTATGTTAACTTTCTCAAATCTGCAAAAGCATATGGTCTTAACGGTATCAACAATCCCTTCTGGATTAACTGGCCATTATCCTGCCTGGCAAGATTTTTGAAACTGGAGCCTCTCCACCACTTTCATAGATTCTTTTTTGACCATGATTTAAAGTGGTGTATAGTTGTTATAGGTGATGCTGAGATTGACTACCGGTTCACACTCATTCAGATGCCAGTTGGTTACCATGCATTCAAGGAGGGTGTTCTGAAATTGAAACAAGTGACAGGCCAAGATCACCGCTCTATGCAACCATACATTGTCGGCATCATTGCCGGCGCAGTTCCACCCCGATTCCTTACTGCAATCTGTGCATTGATGGATTTCCGATATATCACACAGATGCCCTCCTTTGACAATCGTGCCTTGCAGCAATTGGACACTGCCCTACAGCTGTTTCATGATCACAAAGATTTGATCATTGCTGCTGGAGGGCATTCCGAACATTTCCATGTTCCGAAGCTCGAACTTCTCCAGCAGGTGGTGCCTTCTATCTGGAACTCAGGTGCCGTGATGCAATGGAGTGCCAATGCCATGGAACATACTCACATTACTGAAGTTAAGAACCCTGCGTGCTCTGGAAATAACCAGAACTATTACTCCCAGATTGCTCGTCACCTTGATAGCATAGACAAGTGTTTCCGATTCAATCTCGCAACACAGATTGCAACCAACCTCAGGTTCGAACAACCATCCAATGGAGACAATGGCGATAGGGACAGAGAAGAACATGAGCCAGATGAAGAGATGTGGAATTGGTCACTCTACAGCTCTCTGACCTGCCAAGTCGTGGACGACTTTTGAGTTGCTCGCAACCTTAATGACAACATACCCCCAAGTGCCCTGCTCCCCTGGCTAAGAACCTTTGCTTCATCTACAACAGGTTTTTGCTTGGCCCTCAAGCCCACCCTCAAAGTGTCAGAAAAATTCAGACTCTCTGACCTTCATAACGCCATCAATAGGTGCTTATACCACTGCTCAAATGGAAAACTGCATGAAGTGATGGGATGGAGTGCATCTGCAACTAATTCTGTCCTTTTGACTGAGAAAATACAGATTTGGTCAAAAGTCCGGATTCCATTATGGACCTGGCGCAACCCAGAAACGGCGGAGCCTGCACAAACGCTCATCATCACCCCTGCCTTGCAAGACCATCCTTCTGGTTGCTATGACTGTGTGATTATCAGCCCTAAAGCCAATAGCAACTGGCCTGCTGGGGGCTTAAACAGTGTGCTTATATTGATTTCTTCAGTTCTGTCTTGCCAATTTATGATTCAAACTGATAGGACATATTGTTGTGCAACTGCAACTCCTGTTTCTGATCATTGGCATCAATACATTTTTCACGTATGTACAACGCTTTAATGCGTCTGCTGAAATGGACCCTGCATCAGGTCTGCACTCCTTTAAGCACACGACGAAGAGGGATGGGTCACACATTGGGGATGTCATTCCTTTGGATCATATTCATTCACCCACACATATTATTACCCACTTCGGAAAGAAGGCCAATTCACACCTCACCTCCCAAACCAGTTATGAATACTCTGATGACTTCTGATTGAACAAGTATTAGAACAAGCAATTCTACTATTCCCTCATTGTAGTTTAGTCCAGATGTATTTAGTTGCTTCCTAAAACAAAACAGTTTCAAGACAATCTAATATTAAGTAAGTATATCATCTATTTTCTGGTGGCAGCATCGATCACGCACAGCCACAATGCAAACAACCACATAACCACATGGCAAGCCGTGGAGTTACTTAGAAATCTTTTGCTGTGCTTGTGGACTTATGCCTCGATGTTTTAACAGTCCCTGTGACCAACGCCTTAGGCCACACACTGAACAGTACAACGATGATTACCCCTCTCCCTACCACTCCCCTTTGAAATGCAGCCACATCGATGTCATTCAAACCTTTTGGCCTGAAAGCAGTGTCAGTCCCTACCTCTGCACAAATTTACCAAGCAACGGCACTCAACCAAGACCTTCACAATGAATTGGCCAGTGCCACCATCGAGGAACCGAAGTGGATAAAGAAAGGATCCTCACACTATGTCCTGAACCTATACCAGCAATTTCAACAGCACACAGGGGTTCAAGACCCAAAGCTTTCGGAATTAGAAAGCAACCTGCCCCTCTATGATTTGGAACAAAACTGTTGGCAACCATTCCTCCTTCCCAACATCCTTCAGCACTCACCTTCCACTACCCATGACAAGAGTAGAGGAGCAGTTCAGGCAGATGACTCTTTGTTCAGCAAGAACCTGAGGCCCCAGAACCTAACCGTCACAAGAACGGTGCAGGGTTCTAGCACGACCCCTTCATGGAGATTGAAGAGAGTACATATATATGGACGGGTACAGAGGAAACCAGGACCGGAGCAGTGCAGGTCTCTAGTACGACCTTCATGGAGACTGAAAAGGGTATATACCTCCTGACTGTGGGTACAGAGGAAACAAAGATCGCCTCTTGGCTTAATTACATCACCACTGCAATAAGCCATCTAGCCCCATCTTCAGGCCAGGTACAGACAAGATCAAAAATGATAACCAATGCACAGCATTTCAAGTTCTGGTCAGTGGAATTCACTATGAAACCTGCGCCAACAGACATCAACATGAAAATGAAACCTGATGTTGTGCTACTTCAGAAGGACCTGTTTGACCCCAGTGGGCAGAACTCGTGGCGTGATGTTGTGTCCTTCCTTGAGTTCTCTAGCTCCAATGACTGGTCTAATATGTCCAAGCAGCTTCTCAGGAAGGCCTACACCATTTTTGTGGTGCAACCTGGACATCATTTTGTCATCACACTGTCCATAGCTCAGTCATATTTTCACCTTCACATCTTTGACCATGCCAGAGTGATCCATTCCTGCGCATACTCCATCCATTGCCATGCCAACCATCTTATTCAGGTACTGTATCTGTTGGCTTTTGCTCCCAAGGACTTTGTCGGTTGTGACCCCATCCTTTTCTTTTCTCCTGTCATTACTCAGTCAAATCGGCTTCGTGCTTCCACAACTATCCAAGTTGGCACAGATACATGTATCATCACAGACCTTATTTTCAGCAGCGATATGATCCATGGAAGGGAAACGCTGTGCTTTGCCACATCCGTTGGTCACATCAAGGACTATGTTGTTAAAGACTCTTAGGCCTGCAAAGGGTGCCAGTTAGGACTGAGGAGGAGATATTGATGTGAATCAAGGAGAGGGGGTTGACGGTGGGGGTTACTACTCTCGTGACCACATGGACGGTTCAAATAAGAGGAATAGATGACTCAACAACCTTATGCAGACCCAACTACATACTGTGTGACATATCCCAGGATGCACAGCCCAAGATTCAAATCCATCGACGTTTACTCCTTGAGCCTGTTGGCAAACCTCTCCATCAGTTTTCATGTATTCAAGAGCTTATCAGCATCTTCATTGACATCCTTGATGGTGCATATCCAATATGCTACTGGAGTCAAGTGTGTTAACTCAAAAATATCAGTCCATGAGCTTCTCATTGTTCGATGTAGTGTTCTTCACTGAGACATTAGCGTTAGAAACACACTAATGTTCGCTTTCTGGTACCACTCCCAGTGGTGGCAATCTGAGTTGAATGACCTGAAGATTCTTGAACACCTAACTGCAAGGGAAGAAATACTCTGGCAGTGCAACTACCACCAGGGCCTCCTAATTGATTTTGACTATGCTAAGTTCATTGAGGAGAATCAAACCGTTTCTGAGGGTGAACGGATGGTATGTGGGCTGGAATATCTTGTATCATGTTGTTCTGATCCATCACATAGGGCATGGTCCCATTTATGGCTCTCAACATCCTAACGGAGTTCGGTGGAGGAAGCACACGATGTTGGCCCTCACCAACCTAAGCACGATCTCGAATCAATCATGTATGTCCTCGTATGGATCTGCATTCTATACCCAGGCCCAGGGTTGGAGCCCTTTCCCCCACACGAGTCCACGTGTTTATGCACGTGGTCCAACTGCAAAACTCGCACTGATATTGAATTCCTCAGCAATGCAAAGATTGTTGAACTCGAAATGAAATCACTATTGAAACAATTCACGACATATTTCAAAGCCATCGAACCATACATACGAAGACTCTATGTAGCCATCTGCAATGACTGCAAGAATCCAGAGGCCGCACCCTTTACTTACGACATCATGAGAAGCATCCTACTTGATGCATTTTTTGAGGTGCAAGAGCCGGAGAGTGTTTCTCCAGAAAAGGTGAAAGTCTGAAGAGAATTGGGTATCAGCCTTGTTCTAGCAAAGCACAAGAGGAGTGCTAGAGCGGGGCCCATGATATCCAAGAGGTCCCACTGATAAATATCATGCTGGCAGAGGGGGGGAACAGTGATTTGTCACTAACTTGGACCCTATGTGATATATGTTTGTTGCCTTATTTGTTGTTTGCCAATTAGCCGTATTTTAGTTACATTACATATGATAGTTGTACTTATCCATACTGGTTATGTGATCGCTTGTCCTAACTGGGTAAAAACGCAACATGGCTTGCAATGTGTCTTTTGACTCACTGTGATCATGTCTGAACTCATGCTCCGTGACCTGGGAACAAGTCAAGGTAATTATGTCTGCTGGTGATCAGTATAAAAACCCTTTGCTCATTTTGCGTTGACATGCAGCGGCCAGCTTGACTTTGCCCCGCCATGTCACTCTTGCAACTCTCTTCTGCAATGGCAAAAGCTACAACTTACTCGAAGCAAAAACATACATCACAGACTCTGAAGGAGGATAATACCCAAGCTATGGAGACTCGCAAGAGAACGAAGATGGGTGCTGGTGATGAAGGTCTGTTCTTCTTAATTCATTGGCATCTACTTACTGTGTCTTCACAAGCTCAGATCCACCCTGTCAGTCTTCCAGGATGAACATGGGGAAAGGTGGACAAATAACTCAGATGGAGAGCATCAAGCATGCCCAAACCCAGACTTCTACTCGGGTGTCCAAGCTGATGGCCGCCACTCATCAGGAAAAACCTCATCCTGTGAATTTCCAAAAATACCAGGTATTTCAGAAAATTTCAGAAAATTTCAGATAATATCATATTCTGAATATTTCAGAAAATTTGATAAATTATCTCAGAATTTTTAGTACCCCCTGAATATTATCTAGATTTCTAGCAATTTTAGGTAATTTCCAGTAAAAGGTAGTATAATTTGCTATATATATATAGTGTAATTGCAGTCTTTACTTTGAAATTACTCATGAAATTTGAACCTAATTCCAAACAAAGATCACATAATAT
>JBBPLX010000327.1:0-28275 GCA_038090015.1 Leccinellum albellum | reverse complement strand
TCGCAGCAAGCTTTGCTTTCCCCACACGGAAGGCGATGATTTCTACAATAAAAATTCCAAAAAGACTGAGCATTGCCAGGGCGAGGGGGTACGGCTAGCGTCGTGGATTTATCGAAAGGGTATTAGCAAGACCATAGATTGAGACGCACGTATATTTGCCATGCCGGTGATAAACATGGCGATCCTAGTTCACTTATAGCAGAGGCTAATAAATGGATGAAGGCCGTCGCGATCTGCAAGACTGATAAGGAAAGTTACGACTCCTAAAGTAAGGAGCTCACGATCACGCCAGAGCCAAAATATTTTGCAAACCTATGGTCGGGTACTAAGCAAACCATAGAAGATGAAGACAGAAAATAGGAAGACTGACTCGAACACGCTGTTCGGCACTTTCAACCATTTCGATCTCTTAGTGAGAACAGGGAAAAATGCACCGAAGCCTGAAGTTGCGAGGATCACGAATACTGAAGCTATGCGCAGGCCGGTGTACGTATTCGCACCGCCGCCATTACCACAATCTGAAGACATGACCGTTACCGTAAGGCGACGGAGTGGGTGAGGTTTGCACTGACTGAAACGTGTGCAGTTCGCTTAATAGGATGATCAGTGGGAGATCAACTGTGAGGGTCCTCACTTCTTAACATGTGGCGGCACGGCACCCTCCCAGTCACAAGTTATTGGTCATCTATCAAGGGGGTGATATTTCGAGGCAGATGGAAATAATGACACGATCTGGTCAAGATAAGATCTAACATCCTTCTTTACCTATTCTCTTCGAAAGGAGGTTCACTTGATCTGCAACAACATGTAAATGAGAGAGAGGAGTTGATAAGATATGTGCTGCGTAAAAGGTCAACTTCATCACGATGTGACTTCTTCGACCCGCAGTAGTATTGAAGAGTGCACTCATGTCGGCCATCACCCTGATTGTCGTCGCAGATGGATGGTTCCCCCCGAGAGGTATTGACAAATCGGCTTCTCCCGATGAAGGCTCCGAGATAGTGATCCTCCGAGGTCGCAAAATATTTGCAGTGTCTTCCAATAGGATACACATAGTTTTATTATCGACGCTTCCCTACTCTATTGTCAACGAAACCAAGGGAGGAGCAAATACGACCACAAACGTACTGGATCAAGGCGTGACCAAAATGAGATCACCGCATCAGTCAGGGACACATGCCTCAAATTTGCCCGGGGATCGGTGAGAAATGGGACACATTGAGATAATATCCTGCGCGCTTCGTGTTGATCTTCTGGGTCGCGGGTTGCTGAAGTTAGGGGTGATATCGACAAATGCCGAGTGACATGTGCATACGCAAGACTAGACTCCAATTGCTCGTGTTAGTTTAGAAACGGGTAATAAACGACACATACATGACAGCGCATATATTATACAGCAGTGACACGCCATGAGAGATTTTGTTCACGAGGTTGGTGGGAATCACCATCATTTCCGGCGTCACCCCGTACGGAATACGAGAGACCGATAATTGGTCACGATCTGTTGACGCTTCCCACCACGGGAGCTGCCTGGTTTTGTCAAGCTCAGCACTGTCTAGCAGTTTCCGTACCAGACCGCTTGATGGATCCTTGAGTGCAGCGAAGAACGTATCTCTCTCTTTTGCGGTTAATAAACGGAGCAAATCGTCGGCAGAGGCAGAAGCTAGGACAAAATTATTCGTTTGGAGTGGGAAATGTAGAGGGTGACTCACATACATCTATATTGGAAAAGCGGTGGGTAATGTCGTCCACTTCATGTTCCTCATCAGAATGAACAGATAAACCATCATCGTTCGGAGAATTGTCGGCTTCTATCCTCCTGAGAAATTCAAGCATCTTGTCCCTGTCTCCCTCCGGAGTCGACTTGATTCCGACCTCAATCTCCTTCCGATAAAACCTCTCGGAGCACTGTGAATGTAGCTTTTCGGGCCATTATTAGGGTTCGACAAGGCACATAGTCCGAAAAGCACACCTCCGATCTAAAACAATCGAGGGTGCAGTAGAGAATATTGCACGACGGGCACGTGTACCTGGAAGTTTGTTTTCCGCAACTTTAGTGCGTCATAATCTCAGAGTCTGTTCAGGTGATGAAACAGGTTGTGGACGCACATCCCACAATACACAACACTCAAACTTGGTTCATCCAAGTCATGGGTCTTGATTATAGGCGTCGGCACCAACGGCATTGTTCAGCTGGCTGAGAGAACCCTGACCACAAATAGGTATGTTGAATGTTGGCGATCAAGGAACGCTGGGTTCCAAAAACGGGTTATATAACTTTCCCAATCGCCTCCAAATCGCCTTCAACAATATTATCAAGTGCTAGTTTTTTCCCCCTCGAGAAAGCAGATCGCACCGGCATCTAATTCGTCGACATCCACAACTCAGTGATTCTAGTTTACGTCGCCAGCATGCAATGTCGCCTGGGATGAACACCTGAATGTTCATCTGTTAGGCACATTTAGTACGCCGACTCTAGTCGCAATATGATCTAGGTCCCTTGAAGTCTCTCCGAGCAAGCACGGCCCTCATATCCAGAAAAGGGCATCTGATAGGACTGAGACACATGATGCACTTTACACATCGCTCACATCGCTCAGACTTCTGATGGGCATCGTCATATTACTGCTCAATAAATCAGTGGCTCACTTAACTAGATATTTTCACACGTTCGATAGCAAACGGCAAATGTAGGAGACGGCAAGTACATATGGGCAAGATAGAAGTTACAGTCCAATGTGTACTAGGCACCGATGTGTACATACAGAATCCGCTGATCGAGCGGAACAATACTAGCCAATGAATTCATTGTTCTCTGCGGCGCCAACGCCGCTCGAGTATGATCCAGCCGACCACATCCATCAAACATATTCTAGTAAAATTTGGACGTGATCTTGTTCGTATGTGCATCGTCCACAGCCTACATAGTCCCAATCACAGACCGAAACCCTGCGAATTGTATCGCCGAGGCTAAGGGGATTACCTTGTCTGGACTCTTCCATAATGTGTTTGATCGTAAACGGACCATCGTGGAGGGCGAACGCCGATTCAAACGGCTTCTTCTCGTTTGGGACACCGTGACATGCAAAGTGAACCCACTCGTTCTTCCTCAGCTCCTCTGAGATTCTAGAAATACTCGATTCCGAACGTTCAAGGCGCGTAAACGTGGCGAGACCTTGCATACGCTCCGCAACGATGTCCAGTTCGCTGCCAATAGAATGGAGTTTACTCTGGCCATTGGCGGTGGCTTGACCTACAGCGAGAAATCGATTCTTATTTATCGACTTTGCCAATAAGATTTTGCGCCTAGCACGAATAAGGGCAGTTAGGGTGGGAGTATAAGACGAGATGTACAAATGAGAGAGATTCCGTCAGCCCCCCCGATACGGACCGGCGGCGTGCAACGGTAGAAGAGAGAACTCGGCAGTGGGGCACCACCAGACGCGTGAGCAAGGTGGAACTGTCGTCTGCAGGAAGTCTACGATCGGGGACACAACTTCATTCCAGAGGTTACGCAAGAAGCGACCAAGATCGTTCTCCACGTCCATTATTTCTGCACGCGATGTGAGAGATCGGAGCTCCGACGACAGGTCCTTAACTCGACCTTTTGTACTCTTCAATGGATATGAACGGGATCTGTATCGAAAAAGACAACAAGTGCATCACACGTATGCTGACTAGCATTCATGATAACGACAGGACCGCCACTGGCGGCATGCTGGAGTTCTGAGAAGGAAGAGGGGAGAAGGAATCGAACGAGATCGAGTAATTTGCGAATATTGGTGATTACGGATTGCAGATCAACATTAAGGTTGCACAGCTTGCCGTGGTGTTCTTGACTTTGTGAATGAATTGTGTTATGTATTTCTGATGACAGTCGACTAAACTCGTCTGCAAGGGCCTGTCCTTCGTGACCTGAGGCAATGACGTCTTGAAGAGGGGAACGGAGACGATCAATCTGATTCCAAAATATACCGCGACCTTGCTCGAGTAATTCGACCGCCATTTGTGCACGCCTCTCGCGGAGACAAGCGGAAAAAGCATTGATTGCTAGGGATGAGACGAGGCGCTTGAAAATGTGGAGATGATTGGGTAGAGTTGGTAAAGTGGCAAAATGCTGAACGAGTAGTCGAAAAGATGTTTCATATGCGAGAAGAATTGAGGGGTGGTAGAGATGCTCGGCTTCCTTGATCCATTGCTTAGCTGCGGGGTGAGTGTTTGTGGGATATTTGTCAGCTCGGTGTAAAGACGGAATGGATCATCTCTGTCCATCAACTGACTCGACTGGGTAAAGCGAACACGGAGACAATCTGCAAGTTGATACAATGACCATGATCGGTTAGGATGACCGGATGGGCAAAGGTCGAGGGCTTGTCTACAGAGGAAGACGGCCTCGTTGAGGTCCGTCATTTTTCCAAGCTGCCTGTAACGATTGGAGAGATAGAGTGCAACACAGCTCAGTGACATTGATCGATCCGGATGCCCAGGCAGGCGAAGGTGGAGGGCTTGTCTCCCGAGGATGATGGCCTCATCATTTCTCCAAGCTGTTTATAACGATCGGAGAGACAGGATGCGACACTATTGAGTGACGTTGATCGCTCCGGGTGCCCTGCCGGACGAAGGTCGAGGGCTTGTCTCGCGAGGATGATCGCCTCATTGAGGTCCGTCATATCTCCAAGCCGCTTGTAACGCTCCGAAAAATAGAGGGCAACGTTGTTCAACGACATTGATCGACTTGGGTGCCCTGACGGACAAAGGAGGAGTTCTTGTCTTGCGAGGACGATAGCCTCATCGAGGTCCGTCATATCTCCAAGCCGTTTGTAACGTTCGGAGAGATAGACTGCGACATTGTTCAACGACGTTGATCGACCTCGGTGCCCCGATGGGCGAAGATGGAGGGCTTGTCTTCCAAGGATGATGGCCTCATTGAGGTCTGTCATACCTCCAAGCCGCTTGTAACGATTGGAGAGATAAAGTGCCATATTGTTCAACGATATGGGTCGATCCGGGTGCCCCGGCGGGCAAAGGTCGAGGGCTTGTTTGCCGAGAATGATGGCCTCATTGAGATCCATCATATTTCCAAGCCGCTCGTAACGCTTGGAGAGACAACTGGCAACATTGTTCAACGACGTTGATTGACCCGGGTGCCCTAACGGATAAAGATTGAGGTCCATCATATCTCCAAACCGGTCGTAACGATCAGAGAGATAAATTGTAACATTGTTCAATGATGTTGATCGATCTGGGTGCCCTTCTGGACAGAGCTCCAGTGCTTCTCTGAAATAGATAGCTGCTTCCTCGATGTCCTCTATCGCTCCTAGATGGTTGTAAGAGGCAAGCTGTGTGAGTGAGTTCCATCGCTTGCGGTGACCGGGTAAGCAACGATCTAGTGCTTGGCGATCGAGGACGGTTGCTTCGCTAATGTGGTCTGTCCCCTCCCCTTGCTTAAACTGGGCTAATGCTGACTTAGCTCGTGAAAGTATCTGCTCGACTGAAACAGTCGCCTCTCCAATGGTGTCCGTCCTGCCCTTCGTCCCATGCTTGGTGTAAGGAGACTTTGGTCGAGGGGACCGTCTTTTGGCTGGAGCGAATGACATTTAACTGCGGCTCTTCATCAAACAGTGAAATAAGCACCTTTTGATTTCATCATGTTTCATTGAACATTGGGATGGTGAGTGGCAGGGCACTGGACAGTGGAGATAGTGACTTCGCCGCAGTGACTTGCGGGGCAGCCTCATGTTTTTTTTTTGTTAGCACACCATGGTCAAACGAGTACTTGAGGTTGTTTGCACAGGCTCTCCGCCATCCCGACCCCAAGGTGGAATCTGCAGTACTTTTTATTCTAGTCAGTTGAAAAGAATCAAAAGGGACTTGGAGGCTAAAACGACGACGATGACAAAGAAAACGGTATCGGCAGACCGAAAAACCTCTAGTAGAATCTACACGTACCCAGCGGCCCGTGACCCCCATCTTCAAAAATCCCTCAACGACTTCCGCCTTGTCGTACCGCCCCGGATTCTCCGACGTCTTCTTCTAATACTTCAGCGTGCTCCGGAAATATCACGTGCAGAGACGCCACTCCTTCCATTCGTTGCGACAGGTGCAGGTATGAAGCCGAGGACGAGGGAGAGGCAATGGTGTAGATGGAGGGGGCGATGAGCTCTACGGGCGACACGATGAATTTTGGGGCGACCTGTAACCATGCTGGAAACTTGTCAGCATCAAGAGAGTTCAGAAAGAAGATAGACTTACAGCAGGTGCCCCGCGACCAAAGTAATATAACTACTGATCGGGCATGTCACAGTATATCTGAACCGTAACAGTCACCCCCGTTGCTGAATGCGCGATCCGCAACAACTTTCACAAGCATTCTAGTACGCATTTGCTGTCCTGGTGTGAGTGCTGTCAAAAACTGTCAGTCACGCGTCACGATCGACAGTTCGAACGCGCCAACTATAACTCACTCGTCCTCCATCCTCCCTGTCCTTACCCCCTTCCTTTTCTTCCCCTCCACCTCCGCCGCCGCCTCCAGCCACCACACATGACTCGCAGCACGCACCGCCGTTGCCTGACGCAGCTTCTTCAACAACTTTGCCGTATGCAACGCAGCCTTGGCGATCAACATGATCGTAGCAAGTTGCGCTTATCTCTTCGAAATCGATTTTCGGACATTGAAAACGCTTGGACGTACAGATCGTGTGCGAGATCTTCCAACCCGGAGCCACATTCGGATGCGATCTGGACGGCGAGGAGGAAGAGACAGAGGAAGGGAGGGAGAGTCCATGTGTGTGGCGAGGCTCAAGTAATGAATGCAGGGAACATATATCGTATCCGTTCGTCTCCAGCCTCAAGGTGCCGACATGTAGTTTGCAGCAGCTGCGTCCGAGTTGGATGCGCTAGTCAGTTCTCGACTCTCTCGACTGGATAAAATTTTCAACCTACCTCAAACTGCACACACAACGATTCAGCTCTAAACAAATTCACCATCCACGGCACCCACCCCCACTCCGCTGTATCCTCCTTCTCCACTACATACGGACCTTGTCCTGGTATCTCCTCCAGAGTCCATGTCCTAACCGGCCCACCACCGACGGCAGAAGCGTCTGTCGGGTCCTTGATCGACATGTGACAAAGATCCAAAATACCATCCACTTGAGATGAGGATTGTGCGATCAAACTACGCGTGGAAAGTAGCTGTTGTGTTAAGAAGTGGGATATAGCGCGAGATGGCGAATAACGTAAGCACAAGACTTACGAGTTGATCGGGGCAATGAGCAGCGCTGCGAGGTTCGCTGCCGTTTAAGGGGCATGCAGATCTGAGCTGCACCAGATTGACATCATATTCAGACATATGTATGCAAAAATAAACACACCCCATGGAATATTCTTTGATTTTGTTGTGCGCAAAGGCCAAGATCTGATCTACGTATTCGAGTATGTCTGGGCAACAGCTGAGGGAGAGATTCGTGAGCGAGACCAAGAATGCTGTGATGTCTTGCATCAATAGGCCTGGTCGAGCCTGCGACCACATCATCAGAACATATTTCGTTTGTACGTATCTTGTCGTACGTACCTTTATGAGTTTGACGACTTGTTTCCAAAAAACTTCAAAGAGCTGGACATCTTCTAGTATACCACGGAACTCTCAATTGCACACCATCCATTTCCTATTCTTTACCTTCCTGCACTTCCGATGAGATCCAATTCATTCCAATGTTCTCTTTCACCGCGCGATCCCAAGCATCTATGCCCTCGACCTTTTCGGCGTCCGACGGATGATAAGCACGATTTGATCTCTCTTGCCAACCTGATTTCTGCCAATCGTTTGGCGGCAGCCTCCTCTGGGTCCTCGCTCGTGGCATAGGCAACCAGTCTGTTAATGAGCGCTATGTCGATTAGTTTGATATTGACTTTCAGGCGAAGCCGAGCGGTGGCGGATAAAGACAGTCCGACTGAATGGAGGTGAAGCTCGCCCATAAATGCTTACAAAAGTCGTCAATCAACCCCTGGACTCCAGCATATACACAAGTCAGTGAACACTCACCTGGATGACGACCTCTATGGAGTACTCCTGTGCGATGACGTCCCTGAGGTATACTCTCCAGCCACATTTCCAGATCGACGCCATCGAGCTAGGAGAGACGAACGAGGTTGTACCGACCATGATGCAGAGCCAGCGACGATCCATCTCGGGATTCTCACGGTCATGAGAGACGGACTCAGATTATCTGTATAGAGTGGGTGACCGCGAACGCGATCGAGTCTTGGAGGGACCCTTGGGGACTAGGCCTGGTCAGCAAACGGATGACGCGACCTGTGTGGGCTCACCTAGAATCGGTCCCGAGGGCTTAGGTATGACCGCTGAGGTAGAAAGGTTCACTACTCCTCCGCTCATCTCCTTTATGTACTCCATGATTTCCTTGGTCGGTGTGTTAGGGAACGGTGAAAAAAGTGTCCGGCCCGCTGAACTGGATCATGGAGATGATGTGTGAACGGTAGGGTGTTTGTGACATATTATGATTTGCTTATTCCTGTTGATCCAAGGTTCGTACAAAGTACTGACGCCCTACTAGTACTGTACTTGGTATTTCCCCGGGAACTGGTCTGGTTCACAATGCTGAAGTCCATCCTCCTCCTGCTCCCTCTCGTCGGGGGTTCACTATCTGCTACCATCCCAACGCTCTACGGTAACTATGGGGATGCTAACCAGGTCATTCTCGGTGGCCAGATCTTCGACGCGAGTCCTAGCGCAACAGAGGGTTTCAGCCTCGATCTTAACGAAGTACGGCTGGTCCAGATGGAGGGTCAACCCCCCGTGCTCATGACAGAGCTCGAGAAGGTCTGTCCGAGGCCACCTCTCACGGCCATATCCAACTGACCAGTTATCGTACTTGCACAACTACATAGCTCGAGGCGAAAGCGAGGGGAATCAAGTTCTTTGATATGTATGTACACTTATTCGCTGCTTTTAAAGTATGGTTTGGACGACGTACATGTTCATAGCACGGATACGCCTGACCTCGAAGCCTTCTCACGCATGAAGGCGCAGGATTCTAGTACGTATGTTTGGCAGGATGAGATGATACCAACGCTCAATGCCAAGGCAGTCTCTTACGCGCCACCGAGGTTGCAGGGGCAGGTGACCAAGGTCATCCAGACCTTGTCGACTGCGGGGCCGAGGGAACACCTTGAGGAGTTCACGAGCTTCCGCACACGATGTACGGGTCGCTCCTCCCGCCTTTGTTGCTTTCAATTCTCACCGTTATACCTTTGGCAGACTATCGCAGTGAGGTGTGTTATCTTGTTGCATTTCCGACTCTCACGCTGACGGACGATCGCGCAGACAGGAAAGGAGAGTCAGCAATGGCTGTTGTCGAAGGTTATCGAGGTTTGCATTATGTTTGCTATCTCGTTTTATGGTTGATCGAACCGCTTTGCAGATTACGGAAAAGAATGCGTCACCTTTGTTGCAGCCTTATATCACAGTGGAAGAATTTAAACATTCATGGGGCCAGAATACCATCGTAAGGAACATGCGATATTTTTGACAGCCATTGATTGTTTATTCGCTCCAGATTGCTAGAATCAACGGTTCATCCGAAGTAGACAACAGAGTCGTAATCATTGGTGCTCATCAAGATAGGTTCGTAGTCTATCTTGGTGGTATGATTATACTTATTCTTTGATCACAGCATCAACATGTGGCCTTTCCTGCCGGCTCCAGGTTAGTTATGGTGTTATTGAGTAACATTCGTGAATCACATCATCACCCACACAGGTGCTGATGATGATGGCTCCGGTACGGTCACCATCCTTGAGTCTTATCGCTCAATTTTGGCATCTGGGTTTGTTCCGGAGAGACCGCTTGAGTTTCATTGGTACTCCGCAGAAGTGAGACTTGTTGTCGAGACTTCCAGCCAGAGGCTTATTTAATATGCAGGAGGGTGGATTGCTTGGATCATCGGCCGTAGCGCAAGCCTACGCTACAGACGGTGTGAAAGTCTATGCCATGAGTCAGGTACTGTATGGAATTACCGTGTAACGCTTCGCTGACCGATGACGGCTGTTAGTTCGATATGACTGCTTGGGTCAAAAAGGGCACCCAGCAGGAAGTCGGCGTCATCGTGGACTATGTAGATGACGGGTGAGTCTCTATCCCCTTTTCCCGTCGTCCCTGAAGGGTAGCATATTTCCTAGCCTGACCAAGTACAATAAACAACTTGTTGCTTCTTACTTGACTATCCCATTCGTCGAGACCAAGTGTGGATACGCATGTTCGGACCAGTATGTATTTCTTTCTTTCTTTTTCTATGCCAACTTACACATATCCTATAGCGCATCTTGGAGCAAGGCTGGATACCCATCTATCTTTACCATCGGTAGGACTCAGTTTTACTCGAGATTATCTCACTAACTAGGGCTGTAAAGAATCAGCTTTCGAGAATGCTAATCATGGGAATATACATTCGAGCAGAGAGTGAGTCTTTTTATTCGTTCGGGAATTGCTGCTGATTTGCCTTAGTCGTATCGATATCTCACCCGAGTTTTCGTTTGATCACATGTTGGAGTTCTCCAAGCTAGCTGTGGCATTTGCCATGGAGCTTAGCACAGTTTAAGTCTCCCGGTCTTGTGATCGGCGTATCAGTCTGCTATTTTGTAAGATACATACCGATAGTTACTTGATACTAGGATCGAATACTGACTCGATGCTATGAAGTCTGTGTCGTATGTTACCAACGTCAAATTCTAGGCGTTTCCGACTGCTGTTCGATCTCATTTTCCATCTGTCTTGAAAGCGTCACGGAAAATTGCGTTACATACCTGTATTTGTTTCACTTCCTATCCGGAGGAAGAAGTCAAGATTGTGTGTTCGAGTCTAGCGTGGAACGATTTCTATAAATATCATACTATAACAACATCGGAGCTCTCTACGGCTCAGAATATATGGACCGCGAGTGTGAGCGAGATACAGGCTATAGTCCCATGGATGACAACAAGCAATCGAAGACAAAGGGAAAAGGTCCAAAAGCAGCTCAGCTGGTTCACAACACGGACAACGAGCGATTAACAAAAGAGATGAGGCCTCAAGGCCTAACAGCTGTGCTGTCCAGGGGTCTTAATGTGCACGCATGGCAACGAACGTGATCGAAGTAACTATGTACTCGACAAAAGGGTTCCAATGTGTAGACCCACCCAGAAAAGTAAAAAGGAATGATAAAACCCGGTCGAGAGAGCGAAAAGAGGCGTACGGTATGAATGGCGTCGCTGGGAGACGAGCGCTGAAATCGGATCGGTTGGCCGATGGGTCGAGCATACAAACCACGGTGATATTTGCTAAGCAGCGAGGCTATGGAGAGGCGGTCGCGATGAACTCATCCCACGCTTTCACAGTGGGGGTGGGGAAGAAATAGGTAGAAGCCGTCGTCGCAGAACCGTAGTATATCCCCAGTTGGCCGGTAAAGATGTCGCCACTGCGGGAGAACGCCTCTCCGCCGGCGACCTTGATCGATCCAGAGCTTGAACTGGTAACGAGCCCAGTTTCGTTGTTTCCAAAGATGAACTCTCGGACGAGCGTTAGGGCCTACACACTCGGAATGTTAGATAGATGGGCAAAAAGGTGAAAGGGATCAGAGGCACTGACGGAGATGGGGTTGGTGTAACCGAGAAGATGCCCGGCATGTACAGCGAGGGCGTATGTCCAGCCACGTTCTTGATGTATAATGCCTGCGAACTCTCCGGCGTCATTGTACCATGGTGTCTCCGGTTTACGAGTGAAACCCTGGATCCCACCAAACGTCGTGTTCTGCGAAATTAGAACAGGTGAGCATCCAGGGGGATTCGTAATCTCACTTGGATGGTTACTACGTGTGATCGTTATTAGCCATGGTCCGAATGTATATGAAGGACCAGCTCACGTTCAGTGCCAAAGTGGGGAATGAGAGAATCGTCGTTTCCAGAAAAGACGATTACCCTCATATCATGCGCTGTTGCGTTCGTTGCAAGGTCGGTCAAGAATGCCATTGGCCTAATGCTTCTTGAGCACACTTAGCCGATGATGCAACGGATGACCTACTCGACACCTGGAAAGGAGTCACTTGAATGACCTTTCGTCAGCAAAGACAACAGGAAAAAGCCTTACTGGGGTCGCCATTGGAGTAATCTATGGATGGGTCAACGAAATCGGATTGGGATACACAAAGGAACGCCTACTATTTCCAAAGGGATAGTAGATGCTCTCGGTCCAATTTTGGCTTGTTGGGGCGTGGATCGCAGCGCGAGTTTGCGGGTCTGGGACTTGGGAATTAGTGTTTATTATGTGGACCCATGGCCAGGACAAACCATTAAGGAAGACACTAGCATCCATAGGTGCTTCGGGGTTCAAAGCATCAGGGATGTTGTATATATCGAACATACCCCCTACACTCTGACTCATATCTATAGCACGGGCAGACGATCAGCGCATGACCAGATATCGCGATGAGAAACGTCGCACTCCAAGGGAACGTGAAGTTGATTGCGTAGTCGAGCATCTCGTCATATAGATCACAGCCATACCAAGAGTTGATGGTTCCACTGGCGGCCCGCCGGTCGCGCTTCCAGGCTTCGCGCGAGCGAATCTTTTCGCGGATTGAGGGGGCGCGATCCCTCCTGGTGAGCTTGGCTGCAAACCTATCCTCGGCTTCTAGCATAAATTCTTGCACTGTAAACTTGCTCTTGTACAATGCCGTAGAGGACATGGGGTTATTTCCAGGAATGAACGAAAGGGTCCGGAAATGTTCGGGTTGAGGATATTGCAGGGTGAGGTTATAGCCACAGAGGGAGGTCCTAGACAATATATCAATAGTCGCATCTGACTGCATACTATTTCACGTACTGTTCGCGAAAGTAGTTGAAGATATCTGGATCATATCCGATAATTTGAGGATATGTTTCTAAAACGCTAAGCACGGTTGACTGGCCCCACGCCTCTGCAGATGCTATTGAGCCATCACCCATAGCGATTCTGGCGAGGTTAACAGGGGGTTTATCCATCTCGAAATAAGCTTTGGTGATGTAAGGCTGTGAGAGGTGTAAGGCACAGGTCTTTCTCGAAGAGCGCGGCAGGACTTACTATGTACACTCCAGCATAGCTCTCGCCCGTAAGGTGCAAAGGACGGGTTGCGAGGTTAGGAAACACTCTGACGAGGTTCTCCAAAAAGCCCATCTGAGTGATGGATGAGTGTCTGACCAGGGAGAGAAAATAGCAAACTGACAAAATCAGATGCCATTTGATCCTCGTCGAACACTTGGTTGGGAGTCAAAATTGAATCTGATTATATGCGGCGTTGACAATGCTCACCGTAGCCGTCCGTGTCAGCAGTACTGAATCCAACCCCACTGTAAGAACACTGGTTAGCACCAATGCAGAGTGATCGAAGGACGACGCACACTGGGTTATCGACCCATACGTAGTCGGCAACATTAGTCCAAGCATACTGATTTTCAAAAAGCGAATAATCGTTCGCGATATGAATAGGACCATTCTGCGTGGAATTCAGAAATATGAATTGGCGCGCATACAACGTGACGAACCTCGAAGAAAAGCCCAACGAGGCTGGAAGAACCAGGACTATGACGTACGATAAATGAGGTGACGAAGTGAAGTGGGAGGGTTGACAGACTGACCCTCCGTTGAGCCAAATTCCCCATGGCTTGTCGTTGTCTGCGGTGAATGATCCGTGAGTTGATTCGAATGCCCAGAAGAAGAGGGTATCGTTTGGATGGGACTCTCTCTGGACGGGAATGTTTCCAGCCCAGTTGCGAGCGATGGGCCACGTCACGTTTGGAAGACTGTCAGTCACTTGGAAGTCTGTGGACGGTGAGTTTGATAGAGAAACACAGTGTTTGCACGCACAGGCCTGCCACTCCGGACTGTAATCACCGCTGGGCATGCCAGGGTAAACATGGGGCCAACTGCTGGGTGGTGGACCGGTCTGAGCGTTCACTAGCAAGGCGAAGACGAGTAAAAGCATCGCACAAGACTTCAAGTCCATGGCGAGGGTATAAATTAGTGGTGGTGTGGGTGCTTTATAAATGCATATGAAGGGGGGGGAGGGGGTTATTATGTCAATATGTCTTATTGTTCTAGGGTGGGTCGGAATTCGGAATCCGACGATGGCGTCCTCTGAGGTAGAAGTCATCGCACGCAGCGCCAAGATCGCCTTCGACGCTTCTCAATTACTTTCATCCACCGCCAGAGAAATAGCACTCAAAACTATCGCAGACGAGCTCGAAAAGAACAAAAATCGCATCCTCGCAGCTAATCGAGACGATGTCGTCGACGCCGGCAGCATGTCAAAATCCATGCTCGCTCGTCTCGACCTCACCAAGCCCGGCAAGTGGGAGCAGATGGTCAAGGGCGTCACGGACGTCGCCAATCTCCCGGACCCGACCGGGATCGTCTCGTATGCTTCCGAACTAGACGACAATTTAGAACTCTATCGTGTTTCGTGCCCGATCGGTGTCCTCTTGGTCATCTTCGAAGCTCGTCCAGAAGTCGTGGTTAATATAGCAGCCTTGGCGATCAAATCCGGTGAGCCATCACCGTCTTCCCCGGTTCTTTCATGTCCAACCCTCCCAACAGGGAACGCCGCCATCCTCAAGGGGGGAAAAGAGTCCGCCAGAACGACGGCTGAACTTGCCAAAGCCATCTCAGAAGGCTTGAAGCAGTCGTCCTTGCCTGCCACGTACATCCAGACGGTCCAGACCAGAGCACATGTCTCTGCCCTCCTCGCGCTCGATCAGTTCATCGATCTCGTCATCCCGCGAGGCAGCAATGAACTCGTCAGGAGCATTCAAAATCAGACCAGAATTCCCGTCATGGGCCACGCGGACGGTCTCTGTCACGTCTACATTCACCAAGACGCCGATTCAGAAAAGGCCGTGCGCGTCGTGGTGGACTCCAAGGTCGACTTCTCACCCTGAGACAGGTGTATGTATTGACCGTCGAGGTGATACAGATTGATTATCCTTCTGCGTGCAATGCGGTAGAGACGCTGCTCCTCCACGGGAGTCTCTTGCACACAGTGTGGTTGAGCGTCGCAGCCGCGCTGCTGAACGCTGGCGTGCAGCTCATCTGTGACGAGCGATCCCTGGCCGCAATTCCGGATTCTACCGGGAGCGCGTATCCGAACAGCATCTCCCCTTCTAACGCGCAATCCTATCGTACGGAACACCTCGACTTGAAACTCTCTGTCAAGGTTGTCGACTCGCTAGACGCTGCGATCTACCACATCAACACCCACTCCTCACACCATACTGATACGATCGTCACCGAGTCTGACCCGGATGGATCCAAGTTCTGTCGCGGCGTTGACTCAGCCGGGACGTTTATCAACGCAAGCACGCGTTTTGCGGACGGTTTTAGGTATGGTTTCGGAACAGAGGTGGGTATCAGCACAGGCAAGATACACGCGAGGGGTCCCGTAGGACTCGATGGATTGGTAATTTACAAATATATGATGAGGAGCAAGCACAAAAAGGGTCACATTGTGGGCGAGTTCGGAGTAGGAGAGGGTAAAAAGACATACAAGCACGCTCCAATAGAAGCATCTAGTGTCGTCATGTCATGATACATCACTCTCTAGCTTAGCCCTCTTCATTATGGGACTACCATCGTCACCATCAACTTTTCGTTTTGCCCCTCCCTCACTTTCCGCTGACTTTTTCTTCTTCTTCACCATTGAAGTCAGGTCATGGACGACGGCCTGCTGACCGGGTACAGCTATTGAATTCGTGTTCAGTTCTTGATCGAGTACTCTGGCAGCCATCGCAGGAGCTGATTCCTCGTGCGCTTTCGGTGTTGTCTTGAGTTCGTCGACCTGGAAGAAAACGGTCACTCCAGAGCACACATCATAACACTACCATTTGACCAACCTTGAGTGCAAGATCCTCCTTCACACCTTCTAGCTCCTTGAGTTCGTTTTCCATCTGCGTTTTCGACATGTTCTGGACAGGTGTTCCGTCTGGTTTCAGAGAGGGTATTTGTCTGCCTTTGCCCTTGCCGTTCTTGTCCTCCACCTGCTCGAGGACGGGCACGGGTGGCAACTTGCCGCTCAGCCCGTCCTTGAGTTCCTGAATCCGCTCCGATACGCTCTCGAGCGCCTTTTCCGCGTGTGATATGGCGTCCGAGAGCCGTCCCGGAGTCAGATCGGGAACTATGCTCAGTTTGTAGTGAGCCTCGGCGATCTGTCGCGACGACATTGGCAAGAGGTCGACCTTGAGAGCCAGACCCGCAGAGTAGTCCGTTATCGCCTGGTCAAACTTTTCTGTGGGAGGGCATCAGTCAGTCCTAGTGCCCGCGAAAGAGAGGCCGTACCAGTCTCCAACGACACGTCCCCGAGCGCGATATACGTATCTGCGAGTTTCAGTTTAGTCTCGTCGTCCCCGTCGCGTCCCTTTTCGTATATACTGCGAGCGAGCTCGAACGCTTCCCAGGCGGCGTTGAAGTCGTCTTCGGGCTCGCCGTCCTCGCCCTCGCCCTCATCTTCATCCTCGCTATCCTCGACCTCAGGTTCCTTGGCAGCTTGGCCTAGCAAATCAACCCCTTCCTCCTCGTCCTCTCCCTGTCCTTCGTCCCCAAACTCTAGAATGGGTCCGTTGTCTGGTCCTAGGAAGCACGTTAGATTGGACACGACGAGGAAGAAAGGTTTTTACGTTTATCTTCTTCAGGGGCAGGCTCGGGTTCTTTCCCCAATACGGACGCCTGAGATATCGCGTTTTCCAAGAGCGCCTTGCCGTACGAGAAATACAAATCCGCCATCTCTGGCGCGTCTTCGCGGTGTTTCTTTGACCTAAGTACGGACGGGGGTAAGAGAGAGGCCGAGCGAGAAGGAAAAGAAAAAAAAAAGAAGTCGGCCAGTCGAGTGGACTCACTGCAACTCGAGTGCAGTGGCAAAGTGCTCCACGGCTTGCTCGTACTTTTTGAGCGCGAACGCGCGTCGGGCGTGTTCGAGCGCCGTCTCGACGGTCATTGCGGAGGACGCGTCGGCACCGGCTTGAATGGAATCTGTCGGACGCGAGTTTTCGATGTCGATGTTTTGCATTAGCGCGTAGTTCATGCAGTTGTCGACAAAGTTAAAGCGCTGATTATTTCGCACGCATCCAAGTCTCCGTCCAAGATGACATCCAAGTCGGATGATGGAAAGTCAAGCTTTTCATCGCTATCTCATCTCCTCGATTCACGTATCCTGCGAGCATTGGCAGACAAGGGTTTTGCAAGACCTACGTCAGTGCAAACTAAAGCCATTCCGATCGCTCTCGAAAACTGCGACATACTTGCAAGGGCCCGTACCGGAAGCGGAAAGACGGCCGCCTACTGTATTCCCGTCGTACAGAAGATATTGAACGCGAAAGCTGTAAGTTTTGCCATTGCGTACATCCATAGAGCATTTCCGGTTAATGCAGACTGGCTGACGGCCAGGCTCTTCCAAGCGCGGACTCGTCGTATCGAGTTACTCGAGCCTTGATCCTCGTCCCGACCCGCGAGCTTTCGGAACAAGTACACTCTTTTCTACGCAGTCTCTTGGCTTACTGTGACAAGCTGGTCACCGTATCGAATGTTGCGAGTGGTACCGCATCCCACATACAGCGGTACGTACTTTATGGGTTACGCCCAGCAGCTTTAGCATTCTCATGTCATTCAACAGTGCCGTCCTGACTGATAAGCCGGACATCGTCATCGCGACTCCATCTCGTGTACTTGGACTCCTTCAGTCAAAAGTACGTCCAACTGTCATCTGCGTGGTTCACATCTTACCTTTCGACAGGCACTTGCTTTGTCCTTTGTGGAGTCTTTAGTCATTGACGAAGCTGATCTCATACTGTCATATGGCCATGACGACGACGTCCGTCAGATATTAGCAGGAGGCTACCTGCCCACCATCTATCAGTCGTTGCTAATGAGTGCTACGATGACTGATGACGTGGAGACCTTGAAAGGTCTCGTTCTGCGCAATCCCGTGCGTTCTTTCCTTTCTTCACTTCCGTAGCAATACTCAACCTATCCTCTCCCAGGTCATACTAAAGCTTGAAGAGGGCGATGAAGATGCGGCTCTGTTGACGCAATATTTCGTACGGTATGCCAAGCATTTATCTGTATTTGTCATTTCATTTCATACTTTCAAAGATCCTCCGAAGTCGACAAGTTTCTCCTCACCTACGTCATCCTCAAGCTCCGCCTCATCAAGGGCAAATGTATACTCTTTGTAAACGACGTCGATCGCTGCTACCGTCTCAAGCTTTTCTTGGAACAATTCTCAATCAAGAGCTGCGTTCTCAATTCCGAGTTGCCGCTGAATTCGAGGTTAATTCACTCTCCCAATTCTGTCGAAACTTCATTCATATCTTTGCCAGATATCACACTGTACAGGAATTCAACAAGGGCATCTACGACTATATCATCGCTACGGACGAGAGCAGTGGAAAGTCCGAAAAAGACGACGGCGACGAACAGGAGGATAGGGGAGAGCCGCAAGACAAGGTCGCCCCCCTGGAGGACAATCTCTCGTCGCGGAAACGTGCACGATCCGCATCACCCAAACCAGGGCCATCTTCCAAGCGCAAAAAAAAGAAAGTTTCGGACAAGGAATACGGCGTCACCCGCGGTATCGACTTCGTAGACGTCTCGTGTGTGGTAAACTTTGATCTTCCGTCATCTTCGAGATCGTATACACACCGTGTCGGGCGAACAGCTCGTGCAGGTCGCACTGGAATGTCCCTTTCCTTTGTCGTGCCTGCGGAGGAGTGGGGAAAAAACAAGATTGTAGGGTGTCTCGAGAGTTCAAAAGACGACGAAGCAGTGTTTGCAAAAATCGAGAGAGAGCAGGGTGCTAGAGCAAACGCAATCAAGGAATACCAGTTCGACATGCAGCAAGTCGAGGCCTTCAGATATAGGATGGAGGACGCGCTGCGCTCGGTAACCCGGAATGCCATCAAGGAGGCGCGAATCAAGGAGTTGAAGGCCGAGATTCTCAACTCTGAGAAACTCAAGGTGGGGTGTAAAACCCTCTGTGTTCGAGTCACTGAAATGTTGAGAGGATTGGTGTAGGCACATTTTGAGGACAATCCACTCGACCTCGAGTATCTTCGGCACGATAAGCCGTTGCATCCCATGCGAGTCCAGCCACACATGAAACATATACCAAAGTATCTTCTGCCTCGTATGGCCCCGGTTGCAGGGACACAGGAAGGGTATTCCACTATGTCGGATCCGCCCGTGCAAAACGCCGGTTTTGTACCGTTCAAAAAAATGTCCAACCGGCGTCGTGGACGAGGTGGAGGTAGGGGCGGAGCAAACAGCAGAGGCAAGAAAAAATCGGACCCCCTGAGAATATTTAAGTGATATACGTATGCTACCTGCTTCAGGAACGCATAGTACATAAAAACTCGTGCTGTAGTATACATAGTCCGGAATCAAAGGATTCCTCAATCTGCGATTCCTTCTTCCCATCCCTTGGATCGTTCGACAGCGCGCTGCCACGCTGACCAGACCTGGTCCCTTTGAACCAACGAGGTGCGGGGAGTAAACTCCTTGCTACCCTTGGTGTTCACCTCAGCGAGCGTCTCCGGTCTCGACAAGTCCCATCCAAACAAACCAATGGCAGCGCCTGCCAGCAGAGCAGACCCGAGAGCGGTCGACCTGCACTACTCGTTCAGTAACGTTCGGCTTGGATACTCAACATAGACACTCACTCCCTCATCTCCGGTCTGACGACGTCGAAGCCCCCGACGTCTGCCAAGATCTCCATGCAAGCATCTCCGTTCGTCATTCCTCCATCGACTTTGAGATGTTTGAGGTCGGTCTTGGAGTCCAGCTTCATGCTCTCCAGTACGGCTCTCGTTTGGAAAGCGTTGGCTTCTACCGCTGCGCGCGCAATGTGTGCGGGCGTGGTATAAGACGACAACCCTATCCATTGATCGTCAGCTCTCCGCGGATATCGAACCCAGTCTCAAAAACATACCGATGATTAGCCCGGCAGCCCCAGGGTCCCAGTAAGGCGCTAGGAGACCAGAGAATGCAGTCACAAAATATACGCCGCCGGTATCAGGTATGGATCGCGCCAGGTCGTTTATCTCGTTGGCAGACTTGATGAATCCCATGGAATCGCGTAACCTGAAATTTGTTAGTTGCGTGTCGTACGTGAGACTACGACGCGTACCATTTGATGGCGCTTCCTGCAACACCGACTGCACGGCCAGCATTTCAATAGAAGGAAAGGTGGAAAAATGATCAGGTGCTTACTGCTTCCTTCCAAGGCATACACAGGAGCGGCGCCAGAACCAGGTTGGTATGCAACCTAGTCGCGGGGTGTTAGTAACCGGAAGCGAGGTCGAGACAACGGGGGTGGGGGCCTTACGGTACTCAACAAGCCATGAGTGCTCCGAACGATTTCGCTGCCCGTGCAAAACAGCAAGAATGCGCCGGTTCCATAAGTGCATTTGGCCTCCCCTGCCTTTAGACATTTGTTCCCGATGAGTGCGCCTTGCTGATCGCCGACCAGGCCACCGATGGGTGTACCTCTCAACGGACCGACTGCGATTTGGCCGTAGACTTGCGAGGAGGAGACAAGCTTTGGAAGAACAGACGGCCGAATACCGAAGAATTTGAGCATCCTGTCGTCCCATGCTAGCGCATGGAGGTTCATGAGGAGGGTGCGGGACGCGTTCGTCACATCTCCAACATGGATACCTTCCGCTGGTCCTCCAGTCAGGTTCTGACGCGGTCTAGTATGAGTTGTCCATAACCCTAGACTGGAACGTCACTTACGTATGCAACCCAAGATTCCACCGTCCCGAAGAGTAAATCGTCTTCCTCGTGAGCCTTGTGGACCTCTGGGTAGTTGTCGATCATCCACCGCAACTTGATAGCAGAGAAATATGTCGAGAGCTTCAAGCCAGTTCTGACCAAGCACGACTAGCTAGTAAACGAGAGGCGGAAAGCATGGAGATCAGCCCGGGTGTGCTCACATATCGCGCAGAACATTGACGCCCTCCTCTCCCTTCTTGAATTGACCCGGTGCAACTTCAAGACCAGTGTTTTCCAGCACTTGTTCGTAATGTGCGACCGTGTTCTTAGTCCTCGAGTCCGTCCACACGATGGCTTTGCAGAGCGGCTTTCCGGTCCGGCGGTGCCATGCCACAGCTGTCTCTCGTTGATTCGTAATGCCTTTCGAGAGAAAGAACTTCAAGGCACCACCAGGCACGCAAGAGATCCATAGTTACGAACCTATCACCTTGATGCTCTCCTTTGCCCAGCCACTGCCCTCCAAGCGCTCGCAAGCGTCAGCGATACAGGCCTCCGAAACCTCGTATATCTCGTTGGGATCATGCTCGTGCCATCTAAAAATTAACTGATCAGCCCGAGATGTTAGCTTTCGGAACTCGCTCACCCTGGATGAGGATAATATTGAGGAAATTCGGCCTGAGATTGTGCAACAATATTGGCATATCTGTCGAAGATGATGAATCTGACCGAGCTGCGAGATCGATGTCGTGATCAGCATCAGGATCAAGGGGTCCGTGACTCTCATGATTTGGGAGCGGCAACTCACGTCGTTCCACAATCCAAAGAACCAACAAACTCGCCGTGCTCGAGGTGTGTCATGGTAGTGAGAGCGAACAATGGGGTTTGTGTGGAGAGAACTTAGGGTGGGGCGGGGCTGCTCGACTTTCATTTCGTCTGCAATTTAATGGCAAGGTGGGCAAAGCCGCATACCGGCTACGGCGGTCCGGCGGCCCGGAATGTCGACATTGTGACACGACAAAGTACCACACCGAATCGATGTATCACATGCTTGTGAACGACTCTAATGAAGGGATAGTCGCAATGTTAAATTTCCTTCTTTGTTTCCGTCTACACGAATACGGGAAAGGGGTGAGCCTCAGTGTTAAATACCCATTTGTCTAGAGGAAGAATATCATCGTCCAAAAACAAGAGGTAGAGATATTTGAGCGTCTCGGCCAGGAAATAACTAATGTCGAATTATAAGCGGGCAATCATGTAGCAGTTGTATGTACTAACCTAGGCATCGAGTCCTGTAGGGTGAAATTCAAAGAATTGACACTTCCCACACTGCCGTACCCCGACGGTGTCTTTGCGACACGCTCGATGGCCTGGAAGACGTCCCATCCTCTATGTCGCCATTTCACGTTTCCGGTTGCCCGCCACAAAATGTAAAACGACTCGACGGTCTGGGAGACGATCTCAGGAAAGCTGTTTAATGAAAGGGCCAGTCATACCTCGGGCCGCAAATAGTAATCTGTGTTCCTGATACCATAATCCCTGGATATGGTGTCGGCTTGCTTCTGTTTTACGGTCCTTGCCTTTGGATTCCCAACCCATGGATGCTTGTCCCCCACACCGGGTGGTGA
This sequence comes from Leccinellum albellum, assembly GCA_038090015.1. Taxonomy (NCBI): domain Eukaryota; kingdom Fungi; phylum Basidiomycota; class Agaricomycetes; order Boletales; family Boletaceae; genus Leccinellum; species Leccinellum albellum. Next base: position 5,865 of record JBBPLX010000327.1, on the reverse strand, counting down.
ACCTAACTGGCCGCCCGCACGCCACTCGCGCACTGTATCCATCCACCTGATCTCACCAGACTTGCCAATATGCATGGCAAGAACCTCCGGTCCCAGTCCAGAAGGTTGATCTGCGTATGAAAGATAACACGTTTGGGCGATACCCTCAGCGGCCCAGAGATGTAGGTCTGCGAGATTAAATTCGGCGAGAGTTTGATATCCTAGACGATGTTGCGGAGGGAGATCATCACCGAGTTGTGTGAAATTGATTCCAATTGATTCGAGGTTATTCAAAGGAAGGAGGTGTGCCCCCAATGCCAATAGACCGGGGAAGAAACAAGACAAGTGTTCGAAGGAATGGGAGGTTGCAGTCCTGTTTCTGCTGATTGTCGCGTCTGTGACGTAGAGTAGTCGGCGCTGAGGAGAGATGTAGAGGAGATTATTAATGACGTGGGTAGTAAATCTCAGATCTTGGAGGGTACAGTGAGGACGCGGCTAGACGATATAGAAAGGAACTGACACATTTCGAGATTGGCCCTATCTGAGCCTGCAGAAAGCAGGAATTGTTTGAGGGTGTATTCGTGAGCACTGTCAGCAGCGGCTCCAACCGACAATTTAACTAAAACGTAGAGGTGAGTGAGCACCAGACTGTCGGATGAGACGACGTACACTTTGAAGGCTGTCCGTTACGTAGATTCCAAGTAGTTGGATACATGCCTCCAGTTAAACTAAGATTAGCGGTATGGAAAAGCCTAGTCACGGTGTCAGCCTATAACATCAGTCAGGGGTTGTGCGTGCTGAGAAAAAGATGGAAAACGCTGACGCGATCGACGTATGCTTTGTTCCCTATGACCTTGCCGAGATATTCGTACTCCATCTGGAAAGAAGCTATTTCTGCGAGCATGCCAGGGACGGATTTCCAATGGGAGCTCGTATTAGAACTTGAGGGCATGAAGATAAGAGATGGCAAGCAGCAGATGTGGGCTTTGCGTACTTGTAAGTGTCTACAGCAAAGACAGGGAATCCGGAGCGTGTATCAAAGGCGGGTGAAAGCCTGGTTGCAAGTTCGTCCGCTTTGTGTAATAAAACATCGTTACCAGAAAGTGCGTGAGCGGATAAGAGACCGCCCAGGTAACGGATGACGGTTTCAAAGAAAGGCACGTTCGTGTTCTATGGGAATCAGCCGGCCAGGTAACACAAATCACTTTGAAGAAACACACAGAGGGCAATGAAAAGTTAGTGGCCTTGATCATGGGCATGGCACGTGTATATTCGTCCTCCAGACCCATGATGAGCATGGTATCTAGGGAATCGACGACTGTCACACCCCAGCCGTTGAAGCTGATGAGTCACCCTAGTCAGCGCAATAAGCGAGACATTTGGGGTAGTGCATACTTGTTGATGCTAGCGTTGGAGACAGGTAGCAGTTCATCGTGGGGGAAAGCGTGACGCTCGTAGCCGTGATAGGCGTGCAAGAACGCATCCTTTACCTGGATAGCCCTATCCGCCCACACTTCTGGTGACTCGGAGGGCCAAAAGAAGACTCGCTCCTGCGGGAAGAGAGTTTGACTGCCCTTTAGGTAAGTATAGTAGAGCGTCAACAACGCGGCCGCGAATGCCAATACAAACGCGACGTGGCGGATAGTAATGCCACGACGAGGGTATATGCAAGCCATAAGCAAAGGGGGGTCAGCTGAGTTTAAATTCAATCAAGGAAATTCAGAGACCCCCCCTCCGTTCCCCTTCCTACTGCAATTATAATGTCTAGCTTTGACAAGGTCGTCAAGTTGGCCTGCAAGCCAAAGCCGGCCCCTCCCAAGCCAAAGGTACGCTGACTAGACACACCTCGATCGTTTACTTGAATTTTTCTAGTATCTCGATCCTATCATAGCCGCGACCTGGTCTGAGGACGGCGCTGTTCACGATGTCTGCAAAGCACTCGTTCCTCGTCTCCGCGAACCAAATGCCATTGTGCGCAACGAGTATACTTAACCCAGTTCTTTCACTCACCTCGATTCGCACAGGTCGTCTTCAAGGCCTTGATCGTACTACATACCATGATTCGCAACGGTGCAACCGACAACATCCTCTCTCACCTCTCCTCTTCAGAGGTCCTCCGTTTGCGCAACGTCTCTGCCGGAAACTGGGAAGGTGATCTCACTCGCCGTTAATCCCACTCATCCACCCGCTTACAGTCATCGTTGTAGGTTACAATGCACCCCAGAACATGCAACACTACGCGCTATATATCGATTCTCGTATACGGGCGTACAGGGAATTGAAACATGATGCGATCAGAGTACAGGCAGAGACAAACCGTGACATGCGTGTCAATAACTCCATCGAAGAAGACATGGCTTACACTACCGCACCGCCTTCCAAAGCATCCTCCAAATCTAAACTTCCTCAGAGAAGCAAGACGATCATGGGTCGCAAACTCCGTGTAATGACGGTCGAAAAGGGCCTCCTCAGAGAGACAAAGACAGTACAAACGATGATCGACTCCCTCGTAGAATGTCGGGTAAGTCCCAGCCAGGTAGATTGTCTTTCGCTGTCTAATATGACACTGGCATCCAGTTCTATCTGGATGACCTCGAGGATGAACTCACTATCACCGCTCTTAGGATGCTTGTCAAAGATCTCCTTATCCTATTTCAGGCGGGTAACGAAGGCGTAATCAACGTACTCGGTGAGGAGTCCCGTCCATATATTGACTCTGTCGTATTCAATGATCCCCAGAACATTACTTTGAAATGTCAAAATACGATGCGGAAGAAGCCTTGAGCATATATCGTAATTTCTGTGGCCAAACTGAACGCGTCGTCGAATATCTTGGCGTCGCAAAGAAGTTACAGAATCTCTTAAACGTTCCAATACCAAACTTGAAGCATGTGAGTAGAAAGACCCATGTTGTCTGTCAAAACGGTCCTAATGGAATCACAGGCCCCAGTTTCGCTGGTGAATTCCCTCCAAGAGTATCTCAACGACCCAAACTTTGAGCGGAATAGGGTCGACTACAGAACAAGCAAAGCGTCAAACAGCAGCAGTGTCAACGATGCACCTCCGGCTCATGTAACTAAGGGTACGATCCTCCTCAATGATGTGTACATCATTTCTGACTTGACCTTATTCAAGATATTCCCAACACATCGAACTCGACGTCTTTCAACATATCGGCCAAACCACCATCTTCAGCGCCTGGTGCTACCAGCAAGCCTGACACCGATCGTGCTATGGCTGACTTTTTCAACTCTATCGAAGAGGAACAAACCCCAGTTTTCAACCCCACTGCTAGCAGGCAAGTTTCGTCTCGATGCTGCTGATATATTTGTAACGCAATTTACAGTTCTACTGGCAATCATTTCCAGCAACAGACAGTGCATAACCCTTTCGTTCAGCGACAAATGACCGGTGTCTTTCCCTCTCAACTGTTCGGTGCACAAACACAGGTCCAATCTGCAGGCTTCCCCCCTTCTATGCCTTACCAGTTTGTGCAGCAATCGCATCCAATCATGACATCGTCATCCCCCCACACTAATGGCTTTGTTGTTCCATCACAACAGGCCCCCCAGCACCGGCCATTCTCGACATTTATTCCCACACAAGCCACTGGTCCGCAATCCAGTCCGACTGTCGCATTTCTACAACCTCAACCCACCGGCGTAAATCCTTTTAGACAAAGTATGCTCCTTCCGCAGGCAACTGGGATGCCTATGCTGAGTGACAATGGGATTCCACCGATGCCCCCACTCCCACTGCCTCAACCGGATCCTCTCTTCCGGATGTCACGCGATCTACAATCGCAGCCGACTGGGCAACTCGTGCAAGTCCGACAACCAACACTTTCGAGTACTCAAGGACAGAACGGGCCGTCATCGGATGTTCCTGCGCGACCAGCATCCACACCGCTTACCAGTGTTCCTGTGACGCAACCTGTAAAATCGCACCAGACAGGTTCACGTAATCCATTCGGCGTTCCGGTTACTCCTGCACCGCCTGTTCCTAAGCCACCAACTCTTTGGGAGCTCTCTATGGGTTTCGGGCGATTAGGTACGGGCGGTAGCCAACCGTTGCCTGAATCGCAGTCGACCACTGGGACACAAGACACCACTACTGGAATAACATATTCGACTATCTCCTCGGTCGCGTCTTCATTCACGTTCACAAACAAACTTGAAGAAAACGTCACCCCCCTTCAAAGGGGTAGTGATCTTGCCCACTTTGCTTTGCGTCCTCTGAATCCACTTACGACCACGACCTCGAGTACTTCGGACTCGCTCTTCTCTTCTCGATTTTCACAACCGACTGATACAGCCAGCGCTTCACATGCCCCCTCCATCCCTATGGCCGCACCTATCAAGCCTCAGGTGACTGGCTTCGGTGGGGTAAAGCCGTTTAAACCCACTTCCAGCTTTGGTGCTTCACTGTTCGAGTCCCTCCCCCCGATACCTCAATCTGGCACTACAACGCCCACTCCGAATGCACAACCGCCCACCCATTCGCCCGATTCCTCATTACCTACGAACCTGGTAATCAATGCATCTATACCTGGGTTAGACGTAGGAAAAGACAACGGCGCAGTTGGGATCATGAACTCACAACCAACGGGCTTACACCTAGGCTCACCTCAGGGTGCAATCGGAGGTTCCAGACCAGGCATTGGTCTCCGGCCGCAGGCTACTGGTCTCGGAGCTGCGAACCCGTTTCGGGCAACAATGTTTGCTGCAACATCTGCTCCCTCCGCTGGAAATGCATTCGTGTCCTCCGCATCGACACCACCGTTTGGAGCGCTAAGCAATGCGACTGGTGTCTTACCTGCATTTGGACCTGCATTCGGTAATGCATCCAGTCCTTCCGTGCGTCTCGGTCAAGACAACTCGAATATTCAGCAGCAAAATTCGGAAGCCACGTTAATATAGCCTTTTTCCTTTCCTTTCCTTCCCTTTATTATATTATCATGTTCACCTCACCTTGCTATCACCTTGCGGTTCTTTGGACAGCTCCTTGTGTTCACAAGATCTCTGGTTTTCAATTCAAATTTGTCAAATTCGAGGACGTTCATTGTATTTCTTTTTTTTTTTCGGAGCCACATTCTTTTTGATTTGATGTAATCTAAGTAGTAGTACTTGCACACTCTCTTGAATACCCCATGATTGTAGGGAGCAATCATACAGTGATCCACCATTGCTTGAAACAGCACCATCACTTGAAATAACCCCATTTACATGTTCGTGTCACACCATAAAAATATTTTGAGTACTGTAGATTATGTATTATGTATCTAGCAAGCTGTAACTATGTATCTATCACAGTCTATTCATGAGTGATGGCAGTGATTGCTGAATATATGTTGGAAATACCACTTTTTTGTGTAGTGAGAGTGTATATTGGTTGTGTGCAGCAACTCCAGGTCATAGGGACCTAGCAATTACTCATTCATGATGTTTTCTCAACAGTAATTGATCCCTGATGGAAGGGACACTGTGCCAGCAACATGCTGAGCAGTGTTAGAACTTTCAAAACCTATGCCTAGACCTGACGCTATACTAACACCAATCACGGAGATACCCGAATGATCTAGAACCATGACGTATGTATATTACTCATTACCCTAAACCCTATCAGTAAGTGGTTCCTGATGATGACATACCCTATACCACAACCCTAATACCTAGATAGTATATAAGTAGTCAATCAGTATGTATGTAACTCTTCTCTAGTTTGGAATTCCCATTTATACTATTCGTATCCTCATTGGTTTGTGTCTGGGTGATTTCTGACATTATTCCAAACTCACTACCCTTGTCACCAGTTCACTTTGAGCCCTCAGCATCCTTCTCATTCCACTGCCTTCAGTGCGACTATTTGTTGTTGTTGTTGTTCTCA
>JBBPLX010000326.1:0-28294 GCA_038090015.1 Leccinellum albellum | reverse complement strand
AACTTTCTGAAAGACATCAGCCACTTATGCTACGTTGGTCGTTCCGCAGAGATGGAGATCTTGAGATCACAATGTAGTACGGTGTAGCACAGGCACCCTTGAAGGTACTTCGCAAGCAGTCGACTCAGAGTTGAACGAACGTTGAACGCTTGCAACCACATCTCTGGGGCACGTCAGAAATACTGGATGATGTCGGGCGTTAGTGAGTAGATTGTGGGTCCTTGAGGCTTAAGAGGCGCGATGCTAAGCCCATGTAAGGTCGACAGAGTTCTCCATGTGCGACTGTTCAAACTTCAGCTTCTTGAAAGAGTACTCGATCGCTCGCGTTGCGGAATGGACCCTGACTTGCCTAAGGATCTTGGTAGTGCTTGGGTCGGGAATCAAGTCACGTCCGCCTTGGATGCTATTCATGACCACAGGTCCTGATTCAAGTTGGCTCCATCACATTGTAAAACCCTGGACTTTCCGAGGGCAGAAGCGCTAATTTGACATTTGTTCGAATCGGGCCACTGCGTCCTGCGCTGATCGTCAGTACATCCGCGACTCGGTGGTGTCCAGACGTACCGAGCAAATTGCATCCAAAATCTATGCTCTCTCCACTTTTCTATTCGCTAGTCCGGATCCCTGAGCGGTGAAGATAGTGTCCAGCGTCCCGACACGCATTTATTTGTTCGCTTTACTGAGGGTGAAAACAGGGTTGCGGGATGCCATTTTCTAACCTTATTTAATGAGGATTCGGCGAGGAGGCCGGGGAGTACGTGTTGCTCTATCGAAGTTACTCATAGGAAGTTATATCGCCAGGTGTGATTGTCGAGCATTCTCTGCTTCTGTTCACGATCCCGGTCATCAAAGCGGTTTAAGAAGAGGTCGAGTCTGCTGAAGAACATACCGGCGTCTTCGACCATGCATAATTACCCCATACTGGGATAAGTCTCATCTGCGAGGGGTGGCGATGGAGGGACTCAAGTCGGACAGCCAGGTCTATACCCATTGAAGGTAGAAATTTATTATTGTATATCTGCATATAAATTTATTGAGTACAGTAGTCATATATTATGCAGGGTAAACGCCGACCTACACAACCCTTTATTGACAAGCCTATCGTAGATGAAGGACTCCGAGTCATTGAAATTATCGTGGAATATAATTGTTCACCTTTCAGCCAGCTTTTCTGTAATAAGAATCAAATTTGGGCACAGGCCCATATACCAGATGCCTTCCTAGTATTCATACGCCCGTCTTCCCGTGCCGATGGTGAAATAGAGAGGGAGTGATGACATCTGTAGCAACAGGTCCCTACCTGAGTGGTTCAAAGAACGAGCTAGAAATCGCAAAATCAGTGTGGTGATCTCTTTGGCTCCAGCCCAATGATAACGTTTTGGATTGGAGACTGGTCATTCCATTCGACTGAGCCTGGCAAGTAAGTGTGGGCAATTGTTGATTCGTGCCGCTCACCTATTCCTCGACAGTACCCTGATGTCCCATTGATCACGTATGGGCGGGGAACCTAAGGTCGAGTGGACACTGAAAAAGGTGCATCCCAGCTCAACAAAGACAACCTCACTCTGAATGTTGGGACGCCCAAGACTGGGTGGGAAGACCCAGCTCGCTAGGGCGCAAGAAAGCATTACCTATACTCCGTTGACCATTGGTATGTAGGACTGTGGGTGGCTTTCACTAGGAAGGCGCACGAAAGTTGTGATATAAACTGGCAAGAGAAAAGAAAAGAAAAATGGGAATAGGAGAAGCGGCTTGCAAGGAATAACATCACGAAGAGGTGAAGAGGACAGTGACCAGTGCTAGTGAGCACAGAGGAACTTGAACGTTAGCGCTTTAGCTGTGGCCCATTGATTCGGAGGCTAGTATTCCGTCATTCAGCACACGATATTGTCGAGAAACGGATATTACTCACCCTCTTTCAAAACGGTGAGGCGCAATGTGGCCTGATTGATGAGGACGGTTTTGTGGCTATCGCCGAACCGGCCGGGTGGTGCGCTATCGAGGATGTCGGTGCGTGCACGCTCTAGTTGGTGTTCAAACGTTCTGAGTCAACTTTTGACGGGTGGCAACCGTGTGCCACGAATGTCACTTTCCTTTTCGTCTTCGTAAATTCGTAACGATGGATTCGTAGACTGGCAGGTTCCGATCATCATCCGCAAGCGGCCCAGATGATGGTGGTGCGAGTGGAGCCATCGTGGAGCTCAGGGACGATACGATCTGAGCAACGAAATATACTCCTCCGCCGGGTGGCCACAACGTTAGACGTGTGATTTGATTATGTACTAATCACGATGAGACGAATTTCGGGCATAGAGCGGGAACGAGTAACCAAATACCGCTGGACCTTCTTCGACCCAAAGCCTTGTGTTTTCTTTACCGATTTGCGACGGGTCTGCGCTTTGCTGAGGCAATAACCCTTCCCGCAAGAACGTTCAGGTTTGACAGCCTTCCTGCAAACAACATCGGCGACCCTTTCAGCCGCTTTCACTCCAAGAGAACCATCCATGGAATGCGCCCATGCAACGAAAGCTCCGTTCCTTTGAACGAACGGAAAACTTGGTGCCTCCGACTCGGTCCTGCCGCAATCACTGGGTTTGATCGCGTCGGAGAGTGCCGCTGGAATTAAAGATTGGCAAATACGTCCACGGATCAGGGAATTGGAATTGAAGCAGACAGACCGTTACTCCGGAGCGCACTATTAGAAGAAAAAAAAGTTTTGGTAGTGTTATGCTACCATGCGCATCCTCCAAAGATCCTTGTCTGTCTGTTTGCCTCTCTTTTTTCGGTGTAAGAGTGTTTTCAGGTCCCTCAAGTTCTCATGGAGCATCACGCCTCCAGATCCAAAACATGGCCCGGGCCCATTGCCCAGCACACTCCACAATGATTCGGAGTCAGCCTATGATGGTGCAACCGACGACTGGGGAGAGAAAAAGAGAAGCGCGCGGGGATACGGGTTTCCGGTACGAGTCATCCATATCCAATTTGACGAGGTAAAAATAAACAAAGAAAGAAACAAAAAAAGAAAACCCTTCCTACGGATGGCCATCTCCTCCCATGAGAGGTCATATGAAAGACCTGTCGCTCGCCGTGGTAATCGGAAGTGTTCGTATCAACAACGTTCCGTACCACCCGATCATCCTCCGACCTCCCCTCAACGGCCTCCCACCGGCACCCCCCCTCGAGTCGTGGGCAGCTTGCCTGTGTTGATTGGCAGAAAGAGCTACAATCGCAATGATGGGGAGGCTTCCTTGCAGATCCGGATCCTGGCGATTTTCGGCGGTACCAATTTGCCCTAAATCCTGGGCATAATAACCCTAACCCGTCTGGCGTCCGTGCCTTCTTACCTCGACCGAGCGTCCCTTGACGGTTCATTGAAAAATGGGGGGTGCATAATAAGAACATCATGGAAGAAGAGGCACAATGTTCGCGTGTCCGTGTTTGTCAGCGTTAGTTCAAGAGACACGTTGGAGATCTATGGCCGTAAACAGCCAGTTTATCATGACGTGACCCAGCCATCCAGTATGTCCTTGCCATGGGCGGCCGCATCCGCGCCAGAATCCTTGCCACATGTTCTCATTTGTTTCGTTAGGGACCCCACGTATCCCAAACAAGCAGTCCCGGTACCACACTCTGCCACCCGTTTCCTTCCCCTGTACCCCTATTCCACCACATCAATTTTGCTCTGCCTGCAGGCTAGCCTCGTGAGATGGAGATACCCGAATCGATAAGCTAAGTTGTTGCAATTTTGGTTAAGTTTCAGTTCTACATCCGCCTCTCCTTTTTACCCCTCTCCTGACCAGAAATGATTCCTGTGCGGTATGTGATTCGGACTTGGACAATGGCACTAGATCCAGACGGGGTGATCCTTTCATACTGTGTCCGCCCCTTCCCCGCTCCGCCAACTAATCATGTCCTTGGGAAAGAGAATTTTTATTTATTTCATGATTGCTGACAGTGACTAGAAGTCGGTGATTACGCTACCTCAGGGCCGTTGATGCGGCGGTACTAATATGCACTACGCATTCGACGAACGAGGGGGGGTGCCTGGGCTCAATGACAAGAGACATTATTTCTCTTTTCTTTTTGCTACATTTTGCGATAAAATACAGATATCTATCGTCTACGAGTAACGGCGCACATTCAAGCCGCCCCCACTGTCACTCGCTGGAAACTATTCTCGGAACCTCACTCCGATAAGTTGTGGGCCTTGGCCCATTCTCCCTTCCACCCTAACCGGAGATCTGGAAAAGAAGGAACGTTTTGGAAGCTCGGGTGATCATCTCATCCGCTGGTCGAGCATACGCGTGTTTTAGCGTGCTCAGAGGAACCATCCAGTGGGATGATGTGACGATACCAAGTAACCGTTCATGGACGGCAGGCGCCATCGATCGGTGCAATTTCCATCTATTGAAGGTCTTCTGATCTATGTCCGCACGCCGACGATAATTGGGATTGGGGTGAGATTGGGAGGCGTCAGCAGGAAGGAAAGAAAGAAGAATATAAAAAGTTACGATCAGCGGATCGCTCGGGCTTGCGTCGGACCTCAGTGACGCATAGTAATTGATTCAACATTCCCCTTTCCCCCTTTCTGTACTAAAGTCGGTCAAGGATAGTAGATTGTTAATAATGGTATCGATCGAGACCTATCAGTACGGGAACCAATGACGGAGGGATTTGCCCACCAACGCTTGCATCACGAAACCATTGATGATAACTATCAGATCAAGAAAGTCAGGCTTTTCTAAGCATAAATAATACGTATCTCTCTGCGTGTTGGCGTAACAGCTTGGGTCCAATCGTAGGAAAAGGGCGATGGCATAATAATACAAGAGAAAAGCTCCAAGAAACTAGTACAGGCACATGTCTCGCGACCGGACAGACTTGATTTAAAAAAGCATTTTGTGTACGACAACAATACGAAAACTAGAAGCAGGGATATCACCAGATCTGGATAATTACGGAAAGCATGACATGCACTTAGACCGACCGATGGACGCAGCCGACCAGAATAGGAGTCTAGCCAGGAGTGTGCAAGAACAGAGACAAGCATGGAAGGAGGAAAGAGAAAGAATGGAAGCAGCACAGCTTAGGATGGTTAAGAAAGAATCTTATCGCTCCCGCACACAGCACCAGGCCGCCGATGGGAGAAAAGAGGTTACGCAACAGCTCCATGGACGTTGCTCGGACGCATGTCCACGTGGTGTTGGAGGCGAGGAGGCGACCGCTGGCGCAGAGGCAAGATATGATCATGCCCGCGCTCCGACGATGACGTGGATGATGATGAGTAAGCGGTTCGAGCAGCGGGCGCATCAATCCATGATTGAATCTCAGGCAACTGATTGGGGTGTTGTGGCTTCCGCGAGTCAGGGATTGAAGTAAGCGGAGCAATAGAAGGATGACTGTAATGATATGGTGCAAGTGGAGCAACGTGGGTGGAAATGGGAGGCAGTTGCGCCGACTGCGGTGGGGTTCTAGGCCGGGTCATAGCAGTGGCTAGTGGACCCCTACGGTGGGGGAATTGGTCCGGTCTCGAACGACCATGTGTGCGCTCGAATAGGCCACATTTGTTGCAGAGCTAAGTTAGTCTCAGTGCCGTGTTATATGGGGAACAAGGGGGGAAAAATCATACCACTTTGCCAGGACTGAGATTTGATCGTCTCCACGTGGACGTATCTGTCGTACAACAATTGAAGCATCTCCGGCGCACCCTGTCGCTCAGCTTCGTTGCTGCATCGTCCGTATAGCCAATAGTATAGTGGTTTTGTCCTGGAAGAGGATATGCGAGCGTGCCGTTTTCACGCGTGCCTGCGTTGGCATGCGAAAGCGGAGGACTATTATATGCTGGAGAAACATGGTATGAGTGCGAATCATGTGCGTATCTGTGCTCGGGGTGTGGTCGCGAATTGTATGTGTAGTTGTGAGAAGAACGTCCTGAGTCCCGTACGGGATCATGGGGGTATGGTCGAGATCGTGTCATCTGTTCCTGAGAGTAGTAGGAGTCAGAGTAGCCGGGGTGAGAATCCACGGAACGGTCTGCTGGAGACCGGCGGGGTGCGGGAGAGGACACAGAGGAGCGGTCCAGAGAGGAAACAGACAATGAGGGGGAATGGGAGAGGGTGGCTATGGGTGGGGGGCTCGGCCTACGATAAGGGTGATCGTAAGAATAGTCATAATCACGTCGATGTCTAAGGAGTTGGTCAGGATAAGGATGATGGGGAGGAGAGGAGATCGACAGTACGTACGAAGAAGGAAGCGGCATTGACTCGACACGGTGGGGCATATAGGGGGGAGGGTGAGGGGGCGCCTGGTTGGTAGGGAGGGGATGAAGAGGGAGACCAAGTGAAGAAGTGTAGAGGGAAGGGAGAGACTTATCAATGGAAAAGGACGTCGAGAACTGATAATGGATCAACAGATCAAAAGAGAGCGCGACATCGAAGCAAACAAAGAACGAACACCGCGCTGATCAAAGGGATCAGGAAGCCGTAAATTTGGAGAATGGGCTGTTTCGAGAGATCTGGTGTCTACATTTCGAAAAGGCAAGTGTTTAGGAAGGTGGGAGAACGGTGGAGGGCTGTACGACAGACCGTTATCAGGAAGGCGATGATCAGACACGGTCGCGGATGGTTCACGCGGAGGCGAATGGCACGGTTCTGATTTCTGGGAGCTGTGGCGGTCTTCCCTAGGGAAATGGAGGCTAAGGACGATGGAACGAGGCGTATTTGAGCACTTGCCAGGCACTCGGCTTGCTTTTCTGAGAAGATTCGCTGTGCGGTACGGCGGACTGGTGATCCGAGTGGGAGTGCATGGGTCCAGGAGAATGGGGAAGCGAACGTGCTAGACAACTCGCAGCAGAACCACGCCGGGCGGCTGAAGTGGACATCCCGCGTGCTCAACGTGCCCTTTCCCTGCTTGTGTCGTGGAGACAACAAAAAGGTTTTTCAACTTGGTCCGTACGAGTATTCACACCGCAAGCCGCTCACGGACGGGGCACTCCTCAAGAAGGTGACTATCTGAATCAGAAGTGCATATCCAAGGTTTATTATTATTATTTATATTACCAATCATTATTATCCTATTTTTGTCCTAGGTCCCGATCCAGGGGTCCTTACACGGCGCCGCGGCACAGGTGGACAGTATCGTTTGTTCTTCGCATTTCTGCCTTTTTTAATCGCCGACCTACGGAAAATTCAGCGGCTCGAGATTCCTATTCCTTATTTCTTAGCTGTCGCGGGATCGGAGGTCCGGGAGCAAAATCCAATTTACCACGGCCGCTTCTTATCGCTCGCTGAAGCGCTTCGGAATCGCAAAGAGGGAATGCCCTAGCCCCAGGGCCTGTGAGAGCCCCCTCGCGATCGTATATTGTTCGTGGGCACTGATACAGAGTGCTAAAATTGTGTGAGGGTATCATCTTGATCACCTACCCTATCACATCGACCCTGCACATCAGCCAGATTCTCGGAGATGCCCTTCATTTTGTCCCTCCTCATACTCAACATGGAAATCATTCCGTCTCCATCTTGTGCAACATCGTACCTTCTATATAGGCATAGACACAATTGGCCGATACGAAACACGACGGCAACTCACTTCCGTTACACCTTCATTTGTCTATCGCCAGAATCTCACTGAGTCGCTGTGTTCATCCCTTGTCCGACTCGTCAGATTGTCCAGGTCTCCGCCTTCCTCGTAGCCATACTGGTACCCAACAGACCATCGCTGATTGATCGATCTCGCTCGTGCGCTATGCGTATCAGAGACTGATGCGTATTAATATTAATTATGGCGTCTATCCCAACGTGGTCGCCAAGCCCAACCTACTGCCGCATTCCTTGTCCTTGTTCAAATCCATACTGACAGCTGCGGGGACGCAATCATGATTTGAAATATCGTCTGGCATGGATCCTGTTGGTTGACATGATGGAGAACATGAAGGACCCCGGATGTGCTCCCAAGTCGGGGCCCAAGAAGTCGTCACAGGCTCCGGCCAACAGCTTCTCCTCTCTCATGGCGCTGCAGGTTATACTTGCCGCGCTCGTTGCTATACCCGACTTGGAACCTCAACTTCGCACACGCTCACGTTCATCTGTGACTCAACCCTTGGATTGAACATGTCAAACCGTCACCCGCTGCATGGATATAGGCGTCTGCCCCCTTCTCAAGCTTGCCGCTCGCGCTGCTCCCCTCCGCGGACGGGTTGATCTCGCTCCTTTGGCTGTTTCCAAGCCGGAGCGAGGAACCCCTCTGCCATATCCGATATTCCGAGGGCGGAAATCATTTGTCCCATGCCGTCAGCATCATCCGCTCGCAGCGACGCCCGGACTCCGAACATGATTTCCTGTATATTAACATTCTCGTCCGCTTTTCGTGTGCCACACTGTTTCAGGCTTATATACTTCACCCCGTCGTTCCTTTGTTTCAGCCTCGGCCTTAATGCCTGCCTGGCTTACTCCTCACGAAGTTGTAGTGTGCTCCATGGAGATTGCAGGCGATATGTCGTGCAGGTCGCTGTTTCATAACGTGTGCCCCCTCTTCCCTGCCACGTACGCATCACAATCATGTTGCAATCATGTCCAGAAATAATCTCTCTTCTCCTCTCTCCTCTGATCATCCTGGGGGCTCCCGTACTGCTGCCGCAGACGTAGAACCACAGCTTTGTGGCGACATCGCATGTCCCTTCGGATTGCTATCACAATGGCTGTTGCGACTTCTGCTTCTCACCTGCTGTAGCGAAACGAAGGAAGAGGCGATATATACCAATCTGTTCGAGAAGATATAGAGGTTGTATTGTTCATAGAGGCTTGATGCGATAGCGAGAGAATGAAAAGCCAAGCTGGGATTCACCGCGCTGATGCCATCGTTACCAGTGCCAGTTTCAAGGACCACCCTCGGGATGATGTTTGGTGTCCGATAGGACTCTCGAATCTCAAGCCAAATTCCTCACAATCCCCGCCGCTCTCGAGCCAGTCAGGTAGGAAAAAGGCACCTACGTCGGTGGATTAGTGAACTTTTCTCCGATGAAGGAGTCTTAACGGTATCAATGCGCCTCCAACCCGCCAGTCTCTGACTCTCTGTTGGAGAGGAAAGCCTGAAGATCCGCTTGACGGTCTGCGAGTAAGGTTTCAAACTTTGAATATAATGTTCAATATTTCTGATCAAGTGCTTCAAGGTTGAAGAGGACGCAAAAAAGGATTCATTTCCTTTTTAGGTCGTTCATTGCCGCCCTTCGTTCTAGGCTCGGTGCCTCTAATCCCCAGGCGGCCTGATATGAACACATCGATGGTGCATTGGTGGCCCAATTGATATCCGCCCCATGGTAAGTTTAAAGATTGCTGCGGTGAGCGCTGCTAACCAGCTTGGTAATACCGAGGCCCTTCTCACCGTCTCTCGGAGTCCCACTGCAACCAAGTTCATATCATGTGTTCCAGAACAGATGCTGAGTAGCTCGTTTCCCAGCGTTAATCAAAACTTCCCTACATTTGGCTATACAGTCAAGCCGCATCCCCAAGTGATGGGATCGCGCCCAGCTGATTGAAATTTGAATCACGGCATCAAAATAATTAAGTATCCGAGGGCTATAACACCCAGAATCCGCGCTGCACCACGTCATCACTACAGCGAGGATATCCGAGTCCCACACTCTAATTCTATCATATCACCTGATTCCGTGTTTCACTCAGGGCAGCGGAAGCAAAGAGAGCTCCCTGCCCCCTGCTGGGCCTGCTCCCCGACGCCTATTCTTTTGTGTAGTGCAGGGAGGTACACACTTAGACACGGGCATAGAACCTGAGATTCTGTCTGAATATGAACATCGCACTGCAGACAAAATTTCAAAGGGCGTTCTCACAAGAGGCCGAGATACAAGGTCGCCTGACCCCGCGCACTAGTAATAACTTCTACCAATAAGATACGAGATCACGTGCGTCTTTGGATGCGAACTCGAAGCAGTAGTAGTTAGTTCCGCCCGGGCCGTTCAACGTTCAAACTTGCATGGGTTTGGTTGGTCCCGGGCCAGCTAACTTGGATGTTTGTGGGACTGTCGAGGCTTTGTAGGCATTAGCGTGGAACGCTCGCTGATTTGTTCTTAGTTACCACTACTGCCTGTGATCCCATATAAACCAGCAGATCAGTTCAAGGAATATTTTTTTGCCCATCATATTTATTCATTGATCATATCAGTCCTGATGGCGTCTTCGATTGTCCCGAATCATTGCCAGTGGCGGTGTGGCGGCCTTTCGAGAGAACAATACTTGAAGCGTGGACTCTCGCCCGCCTGTGCTAACTCTAACTGGTCGTGGGCTATGCTCCATTCTTGGGCACTCCCGGGGGACCGCCAATAACCACATCAGGTCCATGCTCCGGGTCATTCTTCCACGCGCCTTTCATTTTCTGCAGTGATGGTGGCGGGTGTGGGATCACGTTCACAAAAATGGCGGGAGGAAGAGGCGAGATGAACGCATATTCCGACAGGGGCGCTTCCGGTGATCAAACCATGTCCAACCTTCCCGCCACCTCCTGTTGTGACAAAGCGCACGCATGTGAATGCACCAGGTTGAAAAAAGGAGACCCTGTTACAACTGAAATCGAGTAATGGTTCGGCAGAAGCACGTGCATGTGCATGTAAATTTTAGGGGTATTGCAGTGGCGTTTGCTTTCCACGGGCATCTCTTTTTTTTTTTCGTTCGCAGCCTCCGCGAATATGGGCGCTGCCTGGAGAACTCCTTGGCTTGATTGCACCTACTGGAGCCAGCTTGGTGATCATAATCACGATCGCGTGATTATCAGGAGCAAGACAATCATGCAAGTATGCGCCCATCGTATTATAAGGCGAGGTTACAAGTAACCCCCGAAACTTGAACCCGAAACTATTGAAAACATCAGGTGGGGCACTGATAAATATGTTGTAAAACACATTTAAAACATCAAATTGTCACTGATGAGATATGTATGATCGATGTGGCGGCTGAGCGAGCATGGGCGATATCAGCCATGGCCCTATGGGAAGGCAAGGAGGGGAGAAGGATTTTGTTATCGCTGGGTGACCCTGAGTATGATCGAGATATATTTCTGTTTCTCTCTCTCTCTAACTCAGTCCAACGTGATTCGAATTTGATCGGGCCAACAAAGTAGTGTACAGCAAGCCTCTTTGAGGGCACTCGATTAATGGCGGCCTCAGAATGAGTACACTCGCCAAATCTGGAAGTTTGAAAAGGTTTACCTTTTTCCTCTTTCAACCGCTGACTCTGCTAGCCATCGGACGTCTTGTGGAGCTCTGTTGGCGATAATCAATGAGGTTCATCATGGACCGACGGGTAATACGTGTTACAAGAAAAGTCGGACCTCCCTGCGACTCAGTGAGTCCGTAAGTTTGCATCACGCCGCTCATTGGCAAACGTTCCCGAAGTTCTTCAAGTTGGATGATGATATCAGACGCAATTTATTACTACTGTCTATTAAATTTGACTGGGTCTGAATGTGGAAGTTTCACCCTGGTCCTTTTCACTCCTTTACAATGCGATTCATTCAAGTTACGATACCAATTTTTGCGGCCGCCAGCGGACTGGTTGCTCTGGCCACTGCGAAACCTGTGCCAAACTGGAAGGCAGGTGGTATTGCTATACCGCTCACCAGACACTCTTCCCTTCCGAACTCTAACAAAAGCATTGATCTCCGGGACGCAATCAGCTCTCATGGGATGTTGGTCGAAGAGTACGTGGAATGAACTGTTACTTCTCGACTGCTCGGTGCTCAAGCATTTTTTTAGGAAGATCCGTAGTGCCCTAGATAACTACGAGATAAACACTGGGTCGATACATCCCTTCGCTGTCAAACGGAGCGAGTCCGGACTCGGGATTCGTGGCGCTAGCGTCCCACTGACAACTTATCTAAATGAAATTTGGATTGGCGAGATTTCGATTGGCACTCCTCCCCAGACCTTGAAGGGTAAATTCCCCATGTATCTTTCTGATATACTATAACTACCCTGATCTATATCGCAGTATGCCTCGACACCGGTGCAGCGTAAGTACTTTCTTTTGGTTTATATAGGTGTTTTCAAGAGTTAAATCACTGGAAACGCCGCAACGCAGCGATATGTGGGTGCTAGAGACTGGCTGTAGTGGAATTTCTGCAGATCGCAAGCTCTGGTATTCCTATTTATCCAATTCTGCTGTGGACGAGAGGAAATCATTTCAGTTCACATATGGAGACGGATCTATCATCCGAGGTACTCAATTTACTGATGAAGTAACCATAGGTGGATTCACTGTATGTTTTATATCACTTGTGAGCATGACCATTGAATTCTGACGCGCAGACAGGCAGACCCTCAGGCCTTTGGTTCTGCAACATCGTTTTCTTCTCTTGGATTAGAAGGACTCGAGATTGAATACCCTGCAGATGGTTTATTGGGACTTGCCTTCCCTTCTATCTCGAAACTTGGTGTTGATCCGCTCTTTCAATCGCTTGCCAACCAAAAGAGACTAATCAATCCGGCATTCTCACTGAAACTCTCTTCTTCTGGGGCTGGCGAAATGTACGTCGGCGGAGCAAATAGTATGCTGTACAAGGGTGACATTGCATATACGCCCGTAACTCATCCTGTGAGTTAAAAAGGTAGATGGTAATGGACGTTATTGACATTGGCATTTATGTAGGGACTATGGCAGGTGTCCATGAACGATGTTCGTGTTAATGGTGATCCAATCCTCGTAAATGTACCTGCTATTTTGGACACTGGTGCAAATTACATCTATGGAGAATGGGACCAGGTTGCAGAATTGTACGATCGCATTGGTGGCAAGATCGAAGCACATGAAGGCTATGGTTTCTTCCACCGTGAGTTCCACTTGCGTTCAGTGCCTTGTTTTTCTTATCGACGTCCTGCAGTACCGTGCAACTCTTTCCCAGCGATGAGCTTTACATTCGGTGGCAAGACGTTTGAAATCCCTCCTGAGGTTCTCAGACTTCGACCAGTTACGCAGGGTTCTCCCGATTGTTTCAGTGCCGTTGTCGCCCGGTCCGCGCCTTATGGTAAGATTTCATACCTTTCCTGAATATTCACGGCGCTAGATGGACTCGCTCTTACTATATTATCTAGCATTTTGGAGCATTGGGATAACATTCCTGCAGGGAGTATACACTGTGTTCGATTACACTACTTTACAGGTCGGGTTTGCAGAGCTCGCTTGAATCATGTAGATTGCTGTTGATCTTTAGACTTTTGATCTTTCTGCAGTTCAATTAAATTATCTTTAGGATGGCGACTCTATAGGTTCCGTGTGTCCCGAGCTTGTCTCATGCTTTTTTTGGAACTAATTTAGGTCACATTGCGGAATGCGAGCACTCAGGCTCTATCATGATGGGGGACAATATGCCTGAGCGGGGGGGGGGGGGCTTACCTCTGCAACTCCGCCTGTATGACTCATTTCATCCGCTGTTCTCGCTGTCCATTCTAGACGCCAAAAGTCTCCGCGGCTCCGCCAGTGCAGTGCTACTTCTCAGCCTGAGACTGGTGCTACATTGTGGCGATTGGACCAAGATGTACATGTTACCTGTACGACGTTGGAAGAGGGTACAGATATGATTTATTCCAGTGGTCAACGTTTCTAACCATATTTGTAGAATGTTATCATCTCGCGCGATCAATCATTTTCGCTGTGTTCCATTGCTCATTCTCCCATCGCCCACTTTCCCAAAGGCATGGACTCCTCGGACATGATGTACCGTATAACAATAGCGGTGCATCTTCCGGAGTCCGGGACAGTGAATGTCTGAGGTGATAATAAGACCTGTATGCTATATTTAAATATAGTGCGATCCGCGACCTGAAAGTAATATTGGGGGGGATTTAGTGAAACTCGGCGCACCTGATGGAGTTTCAATCAATGGCGGGCGTTGTGGCGTGGGCGTGAGCACAGCCTTTTCTGGTGAATCGTCGTCAATCGCTAGTATCTTATCATTCCAGCCATCCAAGTTTGATCTAGGTTGTGGGCCCGGGGCTACGCGCGAGTAGCCATCTTCTTCTTTCAGGGTGATGATATGTATATGATCACCATAGTAGCGGCATGCGATGCGATGGAAAAAGCCCAAGACATCACTTCCACCGCTCCTATTCTTGATGCTCACCACACGGTCGCTCCGCACAGAGTCCACAAGATGGATCAATGCCACATATAAGGAACTTGAAACATCAATGCATCATATGCCAGTCGGCGGTCGAGCGAGGATCCGCTGGCATACGTCCCAGTCCCTATCGTCGCGAATGAATGTGTCCCCCGTCGAGATGCGATAGCGATGATTATCGGATAATGACTGAAGACAAGGTCGAGGAAAGGACGCGTTAAATAGCAACCCTCCATACCCTGAAGCTTGAACCTGGCAGTATGTATGTTAACTATCATCATTTTCACCCGGTTCTCGGACTGGCCTTCCTCCCACGCCTACCAATTTCCGCGCCCCGCCGTGTTTGAACTGGGCGCATCAGAACCCCCTAGCTATCACTAACAATCTGACTCCGCCTCCGTAGAGCTCTCTGAGGCCCGCTGTACTGCCGCCGTAGACCACACGCGCACTGTCCCATCGTGACTTCCAGTCGCAAACATCATCGGTTCGTCTGTTCCGTTATTCCACCCTATGCAAGTCATATCGGCCATGTTCATGGGACGAAGGTAACGCAGCAACGCTGCCGTGTCTCGATCCCAGACATGTACATCGCCAGCTACCATCAGGGGAAAAAAGGTATGGACGGAAGACCGTTAGCCAAATGGCTTGCTCTTCGAGCGAAACGGTAACCCACCTTTACCGACGCAAAACACGAACTGTTCGTCCCTCCCACCAAAGTAACAAGAACCCGCGATGGATGTGGGTACGTTGAGTGCAAACGTGTGCTTGAGGTTCAGTCGAGCCGTCAATGGACTTTCCCCGTCCGTTCGCGCTCTGTCCCGCACGATCTCGAGTTTCCAGAGTTGTGGTGCAGCCTGGACGATTCAGTCAACTGAGCGGAACGGACCAATGAGATGGCACGATCGCACCTGTTCAAATGACACAAGAACGAGAGACATCCGCTTCGAGATGACGATGTCACGGACATCGCTAAACAAGGGTACTTGACTACCTAAATTGTGAGGATGGTTTCTTAGCGAAGTCACATCCTAACGCGCACCTCTCTTTCCGTTTCGTGTGCATATTGTACACTGTTCATTTAAGGTCAGCGAGGAACACATGGGCAGCAAGACCACTCTCTTACCAATGATCCGTTTGTCGACCTTGGTCTGGCGTGTAGGTTGTGGCCCGCTTGATGGGGGTATAGACGGCCCTATGGCTATCAAACGCGAAGAATCGGAAGTTACCGCCACGTTGATCAATCTCACGTGGCCCAGGTGATACACGTCCAAGACCTGTAGATGCCGATTATGTTAGGTGGTGAAGCGCCCGTCGGCTGACCTCGGAGTCCCTCTCGTAACAAGCGACGCGTACCTTTCCGTTTGGATCCTGGTCGATGTCGTTGAGTACGTCATGCATCTAATGCAGATATGATAACGACTCACCAGTTTCACCACTTCACTACCCTCAACCGACAGGATCGCTGACGAATAAGAGTAGATATGAGAAACTCTGAGGTCCAAGATGGATGTTGCGTGTCCTACCTTGTCCGCTCGGAAGCCAGACGACCGAGCTAACAGCATTGGATCGGTCGATTGTCTGCTTGCATACCCCATCCTGAACAGAAAACACGTTGAATCAGGTTTCCTAAAGATGTAAACATGCGTCGGGAGGAACATTAATTTACCTGAGACCACAACTTGAGACCACGCGTGAACCGCGTGAGGAGCAACCGGCCATTGGGTGACCTGAGCGAAGGGCATAAAACCACTGTCTTCTAGTGAACGAGGAGCTAATTTACCATGCGACTTGACTGACGAAGCCTCTGACGTGCACAAGCGTACGATGATGCGTAAGCGTCTCCTAAACAAAGCCAACAAGTCCACTGTCAACAACTCAGAACCACCTGAAGGACGACAACGAATACGACTTACACCGACGCGAAAGACCATTGCCTTTCTATCCCAGCTGAAATGCGCAAGCGCGCCCGTCAGCCAATATTCTTAAATCACACAACCCTCGACCTCGTACCTTGAAGTCGCGAAGTACTTGCCATTGGGCGAGAATTCGACGTGCCGAACGAGCGCACCGTGCGCATCCAATTCCTGAGCCAAATTGAGTGCCTTGAGCTCCTCAATCACCTGGGTTACCCTCGCCCCTCTCAAAGCCCACAGCCCAGGGTCAGGCACCGGACTCATAGCCGCCTCAGCCGGAGTCGCAGACATCGACGTCTGCCACCATGAGTCGCGACGAGGAAGACCCGGACGCACGGGCGTCGCACGTTTGCCGGTCGTGCGCTGCAACTTAATCACAGCGCGGACGGCGTTCTGGAAGCGGATGCGAGGGTCGCGGACGTCAAGCAGGAGATGAGTGTCCAGTTGTTGTCTTCGTTTATGGCCGTCGGACAAGCCATGGCCTCCTTCGCTCGAGATGGACGACAAGTTAACGTGTTCAGCCGCTTCTGCTGCACCGACGGTGGTGCTCTTCGTGCCTCTTTTGACTCTGGATTGGAGCTTGCGCGTGTCGACCACTACCCAGGCGAGAAAACGGGCAAAGTAAGTTCGCGTGGTAGCGAGACAACGGCTGCACCATTGCACTGTGAGTCGGTGAGCGCGGACAATACCAAGTCCAGCGAGATGGTCAAGAGTCTCAGCGATGACTTCTGCGAGCCACTTTTGGTCTTTTTGCTTGAGGAACATCCATCGCTCTAACACGAACCAGCCCGAGATGCAGATGAGGCCTGATGATGCAACTAGCTGCCAAGAACAGAAGCAGAGCGAACGATTTGAGAACCGAGACCCTCGAAGGAGCGCCAAGAAAAGCAAGATCAGACATACCGTCATCACCACGATGATTGCAGACGTGATGGGATGCTGAAATGCAGCGCGTGGGAGATGAGTAAAGTAACAATAAAAAGGCTGTGGATATCATACCTGTTTCGAAGAATACGTGAAAAGCACTACACCGGCAGAAAAGCACGCAATAGCTGTTACTAGGAATACCAGCGGAGACCCTTTCATCCATGCCAGCAGCCACCACGGGACTCGATGCACAGGAGAGCGGCTACAACGGTTCAGGAAATGACATGATACAGGAAACAGCGAACTCACTAAATGGATTGCTTCCAAGTGAGACCAAGAAGGCCGTTGACCCCGCCAGCGATACTGAACACCAAAGAGGCCATCCAAAACATGTTGACGCACTTGGCGATGGTACTGTCCTTTATGTTACTTGAACACGCCAAGAGCGACGCGTCGACGACCCCGAAGACGATTGACATCGTAGACACGTTCATCAAATTCCTGGTAGCGTGTTGCTGATGGAACCAAATAATCGGTATACCTATACGGGGGTTATCATTAAGCATGCATTGCATTACATATCGGAAGCGCGTTAGTGACCGACCGATCTCGATGAAGATATTTAACGCAGCAGTGATTTCGTCGAGATGACCACCGATCTCTAGCATCAGATCGTGGACATACCGCTGTACTGCCGGTGATCGGAACTGGTCTAGATATTCACATGTTAACAACACAGGCTAGGCGCGACAAGGCTGCGCGCACTCTTGTATTCATTAAGACAAGCAGAAAAGTACTGCAGTCGGACAATGAAATGAGCACAAAGACCGAGGGAACAAAGAGGAATATGGGACGTACTCTCAAATCGCCCTCGAACGCGCGCATCGACTGGCTGATTGCCTCGTCATTGAACTCTTCAAACTCGTTGAGGCAACTAATAAATGCCCCAACGTCCCTCGCGAGGCTCTCGAGCTGACCTGGAAGCATATCGGGCTCAAGGTTGCCCTGAAACTGAGTTGCGGTCGACCGCTTGCGCCAGTCACCTTGCCGGCGTTCCATCACATTGGGATTAACGAACACCTCTTGAGCTTTGCGGGAGATCTTGCGCGGGTAGAGAGAGGCAGCATTTTCACGGAAGAGAAACAGGATCTTGGCGAGGCGGTCTTGAAGTCCAAAGGCGGACCAGACAATGCCAACAGAGCTCCCAAGCTCGCGCGAGGCGTTTTCGAAATCGCGAAGCTAAACGTCCAACGGTGAGTATGCGACCATGTTATCCATGCTAAGAACGACAAGAGTGAAGACGCTCATACCTGTTTGTTCAGAGTTTCGATACGTCTTGCCAGTGGTGGGTATATAAGTCAAGGGAACGAGAGAGGTACCAAAAATACCTACCTCTCGAAGCTGTAAAACAGCCGCGTGCCAGCCTGTTGCTGCTTCTCGTCTACTGCCGGTGCTAACATTACTTACGTCAGTACGGAGAACAGAAAGAGAAGAACGTCCAAAAAGGTCAAGAACGTACATTCAACTTCCTCTGTACCCAAAGGTTCACCCATAGCTAATCAAAAGCATCAGCGCCACCCATATTCCAAGGTGTCGACAAGAAGAGACAAACCAGCATGAAGTTCGTTACTGCGCTTCAATTCGGACACCACGTCCGCCAGACTATACGGCTTCCTCCGCCTCCCGGTTCCCAGAGTGCTTGTGCCACCGCTGAGAAACGTCCTAGGGCTCGTCATTGTTGACGTCGACCGAGGACTCGTATGCGGCGACCTCGCAGAACCGACCAACGTCTCGTCGTCCATGCGTGCTATTCTCGCGTGCCTCGGAGGTTGCGTCGTCTTTGCTTGAGTAGCTATTTTGGTAATCTAGTCGCTCGCTGTATATCTTGTAAGTATCTATGTCGTGTGTAGCGCAAGAAAGACGCCGGGCTGTTGGAAAAGAAAATGCTGAAACAAAAAAGAGAAACCCTTGTCAGCGTCGATATCAAAAACAACACTAATGCGCACGTTGTTTAGAAACACCACGAAGCGACCACGAGGGAAAGGAGAGAGTAAGGTAAGCGAGGAGCCGGGAGTTAAATATATACTCCAGGGTTCAAGAAGACAAGAGGAAGCGACTTGCCTGCGAGTAAGGCGAGGCGAGCTGCGGTGGGGCGTTGCTGGCAAGCGCCACACATTTGCATGGCACAGCACCATTCTGAGTGATTGGATAGAGGAGGGGAGGTTCAGAATGGAAACCAGTCCCTGAAAACCTGCAGAGCCTCAGACGACGTCCTGTAACTGACTAACCATGGAGGCGAGCTTGGCATTTTACAGGCTGGAGTAACGGAGATCCTGGACGTTGATAAAGGCTCCAGGGAATCAGAACTCCCAAAGTCATGACCCAGGCGAGGTGAGGACTCTTAGGACCAGCGCGATCGTACCGATGGGCCCGCGGGAATATCTAAATCCTGCACAAAAGGTGAGAATGTATCGGGAGGCACCCGACGAGAGTGCCCACGTGTGTTCATGGAGGCGGGTTTGGCCTCGTTGCAAACACGCGCGACGGACTCCGGATGTAGTAATAGTGATCAATACCGTAGGCTGTGTTGGGCCAGCGCAGGCTTTTCATTCATGATCAAGTACACATTTACACCTTCAAAAGGCTCGGTCGAGCCGAGAGAGTCTAGAACCAAACTCATACGATTGCCAACTTTTTTAAAATAATACATTCTGGCACTTGCTGACACCAGCCCAGTGGATATCAATGACTACCCCAGCACAGCAACGGCAACGGGCCCAGAGTCTTTCAAGACCGGTAATCACCGTTAATACGAACGTATTCCTACAGCACACGCCCACGTCCTTAGCATTTCCATGTCCACGACCTCGAGGGGGAAAAAAAAACTTACATAACTAAAATCACACGTCCAATAGCATGCAGCTTCTTTGCCGCCAACCCCTTGCCCTCCAAGATCAACCTTGATTTCAAAGTCTTCTTCTCCAAGGATCTCGCTCGCCCGTGCCTCGTCGACACCCGCTGGCTCTCCATCCTTGAGGACAACGAGCGGGGTTGGGTTGGGTGAGGAGGGCGACGGGACAAATGCAACGCTAACGAGGGTTGGATCGAGAGGGGTGCTAAGTGGGGTAGAACCGGTGGAAGAGAGAACGCGACCCCAGCTGAGGCAGACAGGAATAAGTACAACCACGTAAATACGGACATTGGAAATGCTCATACTTTGCGTCCTCGCCATAGAGCGCCGTTTTTACGAGCGCTGAAGTGCTGATGGTCGAGGCGATGCGGTGGGCGTCTGCATACGAAGCTGCATTCTAATCGTAACAGATCAGATGATGAATTGCGACGAAAAGAAAAAGAATATCGCAGAGGAACATGACAAATAAGCGAATAACAAAACAAAGAAAGAAACAGGCCGTCGCCGATGCTCTTTACTATCCACCCCCAAGTAGGAAATTGCCCACAAGGATACGCAAACTCACCTCAACACACACGCTGACGAACTTCGTAGCGCCTTCGCCGTCCCGGACGACGAGCTTGGCTAGGTCGATAGAAAAGGCGGTGAGATGGTCTCTAAAGGCGGTATATGCTTGAGGATCCGTGAACTCGTCGATTTCGGTTGGATTGGGTATATTAGAATCGTAACCAGCACCATTTGCCAAGACGATGATGGTGTCGTTGGTAGACATGTCACCGTCGACCGAGATCGAGTTGAAGCTTCGCTCAACGGCGTAGGTGAGTGCAGACTGTAAACTCTTTGGAGAGACAGGTGCATCGGTGAGAATAAGGCCCAAGAGAGTAGCATGAAGACCTGCAGCAGGGGGAGAACCGGAAGGGGTAGCGACGGCAGTAGGGTGGACGAGGCCAGCTGAAGAGGAGGGGTCACCCATCTGTGGGTGAATCATACCTGCCCCTTTGTCCATGCCAGCCATGCGATAGGTCTTTCCGTTGATCTGGAAGGTGCGTGCACGAAGTTTTGGAAAGGTATCAGTGGTCATGAATGCGCGTGCAGCGGCGTCATATGCTGATGGGCTGGAAGAGAGAGAATAAGAGGGGGAATTGGAAGACTGCTGGGTGGATATGGCGGAAAGGATCTTCGAGATCGGAAGGTGAACACCAATGACGCCAGTGGACATAACAAGGGTTTCGGATGTCTGACATCCGGACTGTGGGCGAAGGCCATGGGAGGCGAGGAGTGCATCCCCCGCCTTGACCATATCCCAAGCGTGCTGGTTGCCTTTTTTACCGGTGACTGCGTTTGCACAACCACTATTCACGACGATAGCGCGTGCTCTGCCTCCGGATTTTTGAAGGACCTCACGAGAGACAAGAACGGGAGCGGCACGAAATGCATTAAGGGTGAAGCAGGCTGCAGCAGAGGTAGGATGGGGAGACGTAGAGAGGACCAGCGCGAGATCGAGAGGCTCAGGGGACGCAGACTTCGGTTTTTTGACGCCAGCATGTATACCAGTGAGAAGGTATCCTTTAGGAAGGGCCGCGTCCGGAACGAGCGCATGGAGGTGGTCCTTGGACAGGATCGGTTTCATGGAGATGGTGGTCGCCGCCGACGTCGACGAGAGACGGGCAAGCCGGGAAAGGACGCGAGGAAACATGATGTTACCCGAGTTACAACGCGGTTTTATACGACTCTACAGGCTACAGCAAATATTGCGCAACCCTGTGCCGTCCGACAGCGCAGCAGCTGGCAGACACGACACCGTCGCACATTCCTTTATTGCTCCAATATTTTTTTAAGAGATGCAGATTGAATTGACTAGAAAGCACCGTGATGCAAAGTCACACAAATCCCCGTGACATTGTCACGTCATCCTCCTGTGCTGCCCCCCTTCGTCTCAAGAACACGATCAACGACGCCCCTACTCTTCCTCAAGACAAAAAATGGGTTCTACAAGGTTAGCATTCACTCTAATTCCATAAAGGACACAAAATATACCATCCGTTCGTCTTCTATACCATGGATGCTGCCCCGTTTGGTAGGATGTACCTCTCTATCTGACACACACCTTGTCTTTCAGACTCTACTCCAAGGGCCGCGTCCTCGGGCACAAGCGCGCTAAGCGTAACTCTCGCCCAAATACCTCCCTCATTCAGATAGAAGGTGTCGCCACCAAGGAAGACGCACAATTCTACTTGGGCAAGGTCTGCACGCTATCCCGTTCTTCATGTCATCATCCCTTATCTTTCCATTCTAGCGTGTAGCATACGTATACAAAGCAAAGCGGGAAATACAAGGCTCAAAGATTCGCGTCATTTGGGGGTAGGCCATCTCTCGACGCTTCTCTCTCTCCGGCTTATCTCTGCATGATCCACGTATAGCCGTGTCACACGTCCACACGGTAACTCTGGCGTTGTCAAGTCAAAGTTCACCTCCAACCTACCACCACGGGCATTTGGTGCGAGCGTACGCATTGTGCGTCTCATCTCTTGTTGCTTTGGTTTCCCCATTAAACACGTCCCAATCCCTCTAGATGCTCTACCCATCGAACGTCTAAATCTCCGTCGCACGTCCTTGCGCAGCGAAGTCAGATCTGCATATGTGTTCTATTACTTATGTACGTCAGTATTGACCACCGCCCCTACGTACGATGCTGCGTTCGTATAACCACAATACGAAAACGTTCAAAAACACCAGCAGATGTTTTACCCATACAGTCTGAGAGTCCGAGTTCGTCACTGACGCTCGAACATAATGGTATTGTGATGGTTTCGTCTAGCTGCGTCAGTTAGTCCAAGGAGGGAGCACTTGACATTTTATCGAAACGGAGTGATCTAGACCAAGCCCTGGAGCTTGTCCGTACAAGGTGATCGTTCACAGGTCCGCGACTGCTATAGATAAGGGACTGCCATCACCGCTCGCTACCAATGCATCTCCAACTCCACCACATCACTAAACCGATCGAACAGATCGCCACTCACTCCGGCCTCTTTGGCGCTGATGACGACATCGCCCAGAGCTTCGTGCGCCTTGTCGAGAATACCCAGCCATCCCTGAGCGGCGGCAACGTGGCCCAGGGCATCCACAGTGCCGCCCACACTAAACACTCCATCCTCCACGTATTCGTTCCCCAGCTCCAGAACCTCGCTGACAAGTACCACGTCGGAAACTATGTCATCGATAGAAAGACGGGCGAAAAATTCTTCGAGAGCATGCCCGTCTACACCCGCCTTGGCATGCACCTCCTCTTCTGCGGCAAGGAACAGGTCAAGTTGCTCGGGGGCAACAAACACGTCGAGATCTCCTCCGTGAACAGAGCGTCCGCGAGGGGCGCATCTAAGATTCCCCAGAGAGCGTCAAGAACATCCCGTCGTTCATTCACACCTACAATATCTCCCTCGACGAGCTCCTCAACCCGGACATCAAGCACTACGCCAACTTCAACGAGTTCTTCTACCGCAAGCTCAAGCTGGGCGCACGCCCCGTCGAGGATGCAGAGGATCCCGCCGGATTCTGTTCGGCGGCGGATTTCCATCTTGTCGTCTATCCTACCGTCGATCCCGCCCGCAAGTTCTGGATTAAAGGGAACGAGTTCTCGGTCCCTGCGTTGTTGAGAACGCTGAACCTTCCCACCCGTCTTGCCTTCAGTTTGAAGGTGGATCCTTCGCCATCTTCCGCCTCGCGCCCTCGGATTATCATCGTTTCCATTCGCCCGTTGATGCGACCGTCTTGGGAAAGGCGACGGACGTCCCCGGATAGTATTTTACTGGTGAGTGAGCGACATCTTTGTCGCGCTAATGAATGACGAGTTTGATTGATGTTCCCATCCCCAACCCAGTGAACCCACAGGCGGTCAACCAGATCAACCTCGATATGTTCTCCCGCAACAAGCGATCTATCCTCTTCCTGAAACATACCCCCTCCGGGAAACAGCTTGCCTTTGTCGTAATCGGCGCCTTGCTCGTGGGGAGCATTGCCTGGACAACCAAAGTGAGTCACATTCGCCATGTTTCGTCCTCTAGGTGATCCTCCTCGTTTGCTTATCGCTTGTATACGTGCTGTGTAGGAAAACGCAAGCGTGAGCCGTGGAGATGAACTCGGCTACTTTGCATAAGGCGGGAGCACCATAGTCGCCATCTTCCCGCTCGACTTCATCAAGTTCGACGAGGACCTGTTGCAGAACTCTGCACCGACGGAATATGGCACAGGCGGAAACCGTTCCATTGAGACTCTAGTTAAGGTCGGGAATTCGCTTGGGCGCTGGACCGGCGCGTGATGGTGAGGCAAACATGGCGTAGGGCGTCCTCGATTCCGCGGTATTTTTGTGTACGAGTGTTTGCTTGATCTCATGTAAATAGACTACCGATCGATACCCTCCAATGACTGAACTCAGTGCGATCAGACACGTCTTTGAACTTGACACAAAATATAAAACCCTGAGAAGGGAGAAAAAAAGCCTACTTGCATCCGACACGCATTTGGCAATGTCATACAATCACGCGCGACCGTCAAAACCATCACAAGATTACCCAACAGCTCCCGCCTCCCACCTCGCACGCAGTTTCGCCACCATCCCAATGCGGCTCGTGAGCGACAGCCTGTCCAGCGTTGTCTTCCCGCTACTATCTCCCACAAGATCTTCGCGGTCATCATGACGCCAGAGCCCGGCCTCACCAGACCTTCGCGTCCTTGCCTCCGACCCTGCGACCTCGACCCTTGTTCTCCGTTCGTTTGACGCACGAACACCTGTTCCCTTTACAGATGGGGTACTATGCCCGTCTCCGCGACCCCGACCTTGCCCCAGTCCCCGCCAGCGAGCCCGAGCTATCATTCGCGGCGAAGCGTTTGCGTTGGTGTACACACTAGGATTATGGTTTGCCCTGGCATTGGTGCAGACGTCGAAGTTTGCGCTGGCGCTAGCGGCGAGAACACGCGCGAGCTTCGACCGCGGCGACTCGGTATCGAAGTGTTCCCTAAATGCTATCACCGTCTGTGGTGTGGGCGCGGGCACGGGCGTCGAGAGGAGTTGTGGCGAAGAGGCGGTAACAGCCGCGGTGGGAGTGAGGTTGGCGGTGGGGAAAGGGGTAGTGAAGGTGAATGCTTGGGGTAACTCGGCGAGGGGGCGGCGTGTCGTCCGCTGGGGTGAAAGCAACGACGACGGAACATGAGGGAGGGCAAAAACCCCATCGAGGACGAGCGTCGGGGAAGGAGAGTCAACGCGCCTCGATGTTCGCCACGAGTCGGAAGCTGGCTTGGGTGCGTTTGTGGATGTCGTGAAAGGGGATTCGGGATTCGTCGGCGTTGGATGCGACATGCGGTAGCCTGACAAGGTTACAAGACGAGGTTTACCCAAGGGCACGGCCGGACACCTGGGCTTGGGAAGCTTTACGGTATATGCGCCAATGGGAGTGAAGGGATACACCGCCCGAGACGCGATCTCAGGACTATCAAAGAGGATAGGGAACTGTTCTGGTGGATGGGCCGTGAGTGTTGCCAATGATGGGAAGGGCAGCAAGGGCGGAACATCATAGGTATCTGATTGTTTGATCCATGAGGCGTGCTCGTCAGCGTAGGCTCGAAAACATCCGTTAGGTGGCCAGTCCTATCCATGAAGTCCGCAACCGCTGAATCGAGAAGTACCGGGGTGCCTATGGATTTCTTCCCTGGATCACCTCCAACCTTTGGATGAACGTCGGCAACCCCGCATTCCGTAACCAAGAGCGGAACCTTGGAGAAGAGATGCTTCATCCCACATGGAGAATCAGCCACGAACGTGTCGGTACTCGAAGAGCTATTAGCCAGAGTGACGACCGACAATGATGTCCCTCTGCGAAGATATCAGAATAGAAACACTTCCACTAATTGAGCACGAGTACGACGAAGGAATGTCGCGCGCCAGTGTCTGGTGCTTTGTCGGCGTCGCGTGGGTGAGTACAGGCTTGGTTATCAATGCCGCCACGGGACAGTTGGACGATTGGGTCACGGAGTGATAGTGGCACTCCGAAACAACGCATGGTGACGACAAGTTGACAAACAATAGTTCACGCCGTGTCTTCATCCTCTCGACCAGAATCAGTGGTTCTGGTATGAACTTGCGGATCCGAGGTGGAGCGGCTGGTGGCTTCCAGACCGGAAGTCTGCCAGAGATGGGCGGTAGGTTGTTACCCCCATCGTTGCGAGTCATCCTCTTCAGCTGCGATATACGATACTGAGCAGGCTGCCTTGAAGAATAAAGCTTCCCAGTGCGAAGAGGTCTATGTGGGCGTGACTCGGCCATGCGCATATTGATACGCTGATGTTCCACCATCGGGATACACTTGGTACGAATGTCGATAGATGGATGTCGTTTGGTATAAAGGCTTGTCACGACGAACATCACCGGTGGATAAGTACATGCGATTGCTAGGCATCACATGGGTGATAGGCAATGCAGGATAGTGAAATGCTTACCGGACGCAGAGTACTTGTGCTTGGGAGTCACTTGTTAGCCGTCATGGAATAGCAGGAGAAACATGGTGCATGATGGGTGGCTGACGGTTTGTGATAGTCTCCCGTAGGCAGACCCTAAAGTAGGAAGACAGTCGTTCCTACTAGTACTCTTCTGGTTTGTGAGGCTGACGCGGCCCATGCTTGGCAGAGACGAAGTAAACCCGTCGTATACAAGTCATGATGCATCTTTCGACTTTACATTTTTTGCGTCCGCTGTCGTCCAATTTTGAGTGCTGTTCACTAGAAGCGACGGAGCGATGAAATACCGTTCAAATCTGCGTGGAGTACTCTTTATTAGCTGGGGTGAAAAAAAAGGACAGAAGAACGACAGACCTCATCGGACCCGCCTGTCCATGGTGGACAAGCAGTGTACAGTGACGATGAGGGTTGCATCTGAACGTGATGGTGTGTGTATGGAAACTGCTGCTTCTTTCCTTTCGCCTTCACACGCCTGGCCGTCTGCACCTCACAGTCATTCCATCCTTTCTCATGACTGTGTCCAATTAGCCACCTCGACTCAATCCCGGAGGGCTCTGGTAGTAAGTGCTGCTATCACTCCTATGTCCACCACCGTTCGTCTCGAACTCCCCACTGAATTTGTATAGTAAGGCCCCCCGGGCGGTCCTGGAGCCTCGGTAGAGGAAACAGTTCGCACGCAAATATGACGAAACTGAGGGCAGATGTCAGTGCGCAAGGCAAGGACGGACACGGTCGGAGAGGACTGGTGATCCGTGGACATCTCTGATGTGTGTGGTTACCGTTCCAATGTTAAAAGCACCATGCCCGAGTGAGTGCCACCACTCCACTCTCCGTATCGATTATTAACTGCAACAGGGAAGAAAAGAAGGACCGAACAGACTGCCGGTCAGGGACGCGAGCCACACACTACTAGAAGTTTGTTAGTGCGTCCGAGTCCACAGGTCCAGTACGGCGCGTGCTCACTTGGCGGGCCCCAGCGCCTTTAGTCGTACTTAGCAAACCGACCACCCTGCGTCCTGGGTCCACTGCTCTCTCCGAGCCAATCCTCATCACCCGATTGACTGACCTCGCTCAGGGACCCAAGCCGAAGGTACTCGAACCCGGCACACAGTTGCATTCGTTGCGAGAATGTGGCTCTGGCGCACCCATCGTGGATGAGACGAAAACCTTGTGATTGTGGAGGACCTCCGCATGGGTCCTTCGGACCACAAGCCACCTCCTCATGACACTGTTTTCTTGAGTGCCTGGAACCAAACTCAGGCATCCATCTCTCGTACGTATCTTTCTTCCTCGTCGTCATTTTACCTCCACCCCTGCCTTGAATAATGTGATATTGACATTGTTGCAGGTCTCGTACCCTCGCATACGAGCACCTCCAAGACTACCTCTGTGGGCGATATCACCTTTCCCCGTCGCGCCTTCATTCCTGTATTCGACTTCTTCCAGATAAGTCTGGGTACGACGTGCCTGTGGATGGCGACTGGTTACGATCGCAGTCGTGATGGAAAGGGGTCCTATCTGGTGCCAGCGGATATCACTCAAGGAGACGATGAGCGTACTTTGGACAATGAAACTGGATAAAAGCTCAAGAAACTCGAGAAGAACGATCCAGCCAAACTCCCATGGTAAAAACTATGTAAGCATGAAACTTGCTGGTTTTGGTTGTCGATCTCGGTCTCTTGCGTCTGGCGGTAGAGAGTCAGGGGTGTTGCCTTTTTAACATCATTGCTGTTCAGGTCTGACGGGATTTATAAAATGACCGCAGAACATGGTAGCATCAAAAAGATATGCAAGGGCGGGAGCAAACGCCCGGTGCGTTCGAATCAATGTCCAAGCTCAAGGAGGCCATGCTTCTGAATCCCAAGGTTTTGAAGCCTGTTTAAGTTCGTCCATTTTCTCTTATTGACACCTCCATAGCACAATGATAAGATGCCACATCCTGTAAGTAATATCCTTGCAGTCACCCCAGATTCCC